>CAUYON010191744.1:0-26605 GCA_963573935.1 Arctocebus calabarensis
GAGCTATGATGCCACAGCACTCTCTCCAGGGTGACAGCTTGAGGCTCTGTCACAAAAAAAAAAAAAAATTTCTTCCAAAAACAAAAAACCCCGGGACCAGATATATTCACAACTGAATTTTTTTTTTTTTTGAGACAGAGCCTCAAGCTGTCACCCTGGAGAGAGTGCTGTGGCATCATAGCTCACAGCAACCTCAAACTCTTGGACTGAAGTGATTCTCTTGCCTCAGCCTCCCAAGTAGCTGGGACCACAGGCGCCCGCCACAATGCCCGGCCATTTTTTGGTTGCAGCCGTCATTGTTGTTTGGTGGGCCCAGGCTGGATTCGAACCCGCCAGCTCAGGTGTACATAGCTGGTGCCTTAGCCCGTTGAGCCATAGGCGCCGAGCCAAGGAAGAATTTTTATTGCTGCTTCAATCCTGTTGCTTGTTATTGGGCTGTTCAAGAGTTCTAGTTCTTCCTGATTGAGTCTTGGGAGGTTGTGTGTTTCCAGATATTTGTCCATTTCCTCTACATTTTTGAGTTTATGTTAATAGAAATTTTCATAGTATTTTCAGATGATAGTTTGTATTTCTGTGGTATAGTTGTAACGTCTCCTTTTAAATTTCTCATTAAGTTTATTTGGGTCTTTTCTCTTCTATTTTTGGATAGTCTGGCAAGAGGTCTACCAGTTTTGTTTATCTCTTCAAAGAACCACCTGTTTGTTTTGTTGATCTTCTGTATTATTTTCAAATTTTCAATATCATTTAAATCTTAAGTCTCTCTTTACTGTTGTTAACTTAATTTTATCATTTAAATGATATTGAAAACATCAATAACTAAGCTCTAACCTTAGTTATTTCTTTTCTTCTGTTGGTTTTGGGTTTGGTCTTCTCTTTCTTTTCTAGTTCCTTGAGATGTGTCATTAAATTATTAATTTGTGATCTTTTTTTTTTTGATGTAGGCACTTAAGGCTATGAATTTTCTCCATAGGGCTGCTTTTGCTGAATCCCATTGATTTTGATAGGTTGTGTCTCCTTTGTCATTCAGTTTGAAGAATTATATGATTTCCATCTTAATTGCATTATTATTATTTTTGAGACAGAGCCTCAAGCTGTCACCCTGGATAGAGTGCTGTGGCATTACAACTCACAGCAGTCTCCAATTCCTGGGCTCAAGCGAGTCTCCTGCCTCCGTCTCCCAAGTAGCTGGGACAACAGGTGCCCACCACAATGCCTGTCGCTATTTTTTGGTTGCAGCCGTCATTGTTGTTTGGCGGGCCTGGGCTGGATTCGAACCTGCCAGCTCAGGTGTACATAGCTGGCGCCTTAGCCTGAGCCACAGGTGCCAAGCCTTAATTTCATTATTGACCCCATAATCATTCAGCAGCAGGTTATTTAATTTCCATGACTTTGTATAGACTTGGGAGTTTTTCTTGGAGTTAATTTCTACTATTATTCCACTGTGGTCTGAGAAGATACATGGTATGACTTCAATTTTTTTGAATTTGTTGAGTCTTTTTTTTTTGAGTCAGTCTCACACTGTTCCCCCAGGCTAGAGTGTCATGGTATTAGCCTAGCTCACAGCAACCTCAAACTCCTGGGTTTAAGCAATCCTCCTGCCTCAGCCTCGTAAGTAGCTGGGACTACAGGTGCCTGCTGCAATGCCCAGCTAATTTTTCTATTTTTAGTAGAGACAGAGTCTCATTCTTGGTCAAGCTTGTCTCAAACTTCTGAGCTCAAGTGATCCTCCCACCTCAGACTCCCAGAGTGCTAGAATTACAGGTCCGAGCCACCATGCCTGGCCTGTTGAGCCATGTTTTGTGACCTAAATATGAGCAATCTGGAAAATGTTCTATGTGCTAATGAGAAGAATATATGTATATTCAGTAGTTTGGGGGTAAAATGTTCTGTAAATTCTGTTACACTCATTTGTTCTAGAGTCCCATTTAAATACAGTATTTATTTTCTGCTTGAATGATCTGGTTATTTTATTTTAGTTTTATTTTATTATTTTTAGAGATAGAGTCTCACTTTGTCACCTTCGGTAGAGTGCTGTGGCATCATTCCAGCTCTTGGGCTTAGGTGATTGTCTTGCCTTAGCCTCCCAAGTAGCTAGGACTACAGGCACCGCCCCCCCACAATGCCCGGATATTTTTTTGTTGCAATTTGGCCGGGGCCAGGTTTGAACCCATCACCCTTGGGATATGGGGCCAACACCATACCCACTGAGCCACAGGAGCCATCCAGATGATCTGTCTAGTTCTATCAGTGGAGTATTTTAGTCCCTGGCAATTGTGATGCTGCTATTTTCCTCTTTTCTTAGATCTAATAGGGTTTGCTTTATGAACTTGGGTGCTCTTCTATTTGATGCATAAATACTTAGGATTGTTATGTCTTGTGTTAACATAATTTTTTTTTACCATTATATCATGACTGTCTTTGTCTCTCTTTACTGTTGTTGATTTAAAGTCAATTTTATCTGATATGAGAATGACTACACTTGCTTTCTTTAGATTTCTATTTGCATGGAATATATTTTTCCATCACTTCACCTTGAGTCTGTATGAGTCCTTGTGGACTATTTCCTGGAGACAGCAGATACTTATCTTGCATTTTAAAATCCATTCAGTCAATCTACATCTCTTGAGTACAGAATTCAATTTTTTATTTTATTTATTTTGAGACAGAATCTCAAGTTGTTGCCCTGGGTAGAGTGCCATGGAGTCATAGGTCACAGCAACCTCCAACTCAGGATCAAGTGATCCTCTTGCCTCAGTTTTTCTATTTTTAACACAGATGGGGGTTTTGCTTTTGCTCAGGCTGGTCTCAAACTTGTGAGCTCAAGCAGTCTACCCACCTTGGCCTCCCAGAGTGCTAGGACTACAGGCATGAGCCATGATGCCTGGCTCAGAATTCAAATGTTAAGAGATAGAATTGATATATGGGATGCTATTCCGTTCATCATATTTGGTAGTACATTATTGGTTTCTTCCCTTCTTGCGCTATTGTTTTATAAATGTTGTGAGCTTTAGCTCTCATAATAGATACTAGTGGATAGCTATTATGCTAGTTAATGTATACAGCTCTGAGTATTTCCTGCAGGTCGTGTCTGGTCATGGAAATTCCCTAGGTGTTTGCTGGTCTAGAAAAGACTTAATTTCTTCATCAATTGTAAAAGTTAGCTTTGCAGGATACAAAATTCTAGGCTGGCCATTGTTCTGTTTAAGAAGATTGAAGATGAGATCCCACTCCCTTCTGGCTTATAGGATTTCTGCTGTTAGCCTGATGGTTGATGGTTTTTTCTTTGTAGGTCAGTTGCTGCTTAGGTTGAGCGGCTTGTATAATTTTCTGCATCATTTTGACTTTGGCCAGGTTAATGACTTCATGTCTTGGAGATGTCCTGTTTACTATAAGACTCCCCAGAGTTTGATGACCGTCTTGTATCTGGATGTCTATATCTCTGGTGCTACCACAGAGCTAATCCTATATAATTCTCTGAAATGGATTTTTTCATGCTTTTAACTCTTTCTTCTTCTCCCTCAGGGATACATGTAATTGTATGTTAGTCTGCTCCATAGTCCTGTATCTCTCTGAGTGATTGTTCTACATTTTTTGCTCTCTTCTTTGCCACTTTAAATGACTGAGTTAGCTTGACAGCCTTGTCTTGAAGCTTTGAGATTCTTTCTTCTTGGTTTATAGTTGGTGCTGATGCTTTCTGCTGTGTTTTGAAATTTCCTAAATGACTCTTTCATTTCTTTGAGTTCTATCATATCCTTCCTTATGTTGTCTAGCTCTTTAGTGACTTTAGCCTCCCAAGTAGTTGGGACTACAGGTGTGAGCCACTATGGCTAGTTTTAATTTTAGTAGAGACAGGGTCTCATTTTGCTCATCCTGGTATCATTTTGCTCAGTCTGGCCTCAAATTCCTGAACTCCACCAGTCCTCCTGTCTTGGCCTCCCTTAGTGCTAGGATTACAGGTGTGAGACACTGCACCTGGCCAGCCAGTGTTTTTTGGTGCCCCCCCATTTGAAACCTCCTTTCTTAACTTAAGGGTTAGGTTTGCAGGGCACCTATTCTTTGCTGGGAACTCTTCTGCCTAATTAGAAGTGGAGGTCCCTAAATGGTGCTTTTCCTCTCCTACTCAGGAATGTTGACACAGTAAAGCAGAGGGTCTAATGCAGTGTGCTTATTTGACCTGTGCTGGATGCTGTTTGTGCTGGGCATTGGGCTGTTCACCAGCGATCATAGGATATTTGAGTTGGGAGCTGGGCAAGATCCTCTTCACTGAGGCTGGCTTCATGGAGATTTCTCTGTTCAAGGTCTCTCCATAGAGGTGACAGAGGCAGCTGGGAGAGGATATTTAGATGGTGGTCATGAATTCTTGGGCTGTGGGTGTTTGCTTAATTCCAGTCCCAGTGTACTGGCAACTTGAGCATGGAGGTTCCCTTTGGAATGGTTCCTGTGGCAATGGTGGAGGATCTGGGGTGGGGTCTTGGGACTCAGGTGCAGTGTCGAAATCTAGTGGTGTCCTAGGCCTGGCAGAAGCTCTGGAGACACAGAGGCAGATCCTCTGACTGGTATTTGAGCCTCAGAGCCAAGATTAGGGAAGATCCAGAAGCAGGGCTCCTGATCAGGGCTTGTGGGCCAGGAGCAGGGTCATGGGTGATGCTCATCCCACCTGGAGAGCAGGGTCAGGGTGAGCAGACAGCAGATAGTTGGGACCTGGTAGGCAGAGTCAGGCCAAGCAAGTGGCGGGCTGTTCTACTGGCTTAGGGACCAGATGCTAAGTCAAGTGGGTGGAGGTCAGTTCCAGCAGCCAGAGGCCAGTTCTCCCTCCACACCTCCCAAGTTGGAGCCACTGTGCTCAGATCTCTTTGCACTATTGGGGAACAGTTTAGAGAAGGCTTCTATTGGTCTTCTCCCTCTCCAGCCTGGTGGGAGGAAAATGAAGGCTTCAGGCACAAAACTGAGTCCTGTGCTCACCTGCTGCCATGTACCCAAGAGCTTCAGAATGGCTTTAGTTGCTGCTCAATCCCCATCTCACCTGTTGGCTGGTGCAGTGACTCTGAACAGACTCCAGGCAGGTTTCTGATCTGTAGTAGCAGAGAGAGCCCTCTCACAACTCAGCCACAGCACCTGCCAGGCGAGTATGGTACCCAGTGCTCTGTTCTCCTAATCATCCTTCTGGGTGGACATGCCAGCACTTAAGGGAAGAGGCATATCTTGATGTGCTTGTATTGCTAGAAATAATGATTTAATAAGCTTAAAACCAATTTTTAATTGTTTATTATAAGTAAGTTAGAAAAACTGAATTAAGAAAATGATTGCAGATGATGGGCAAAAGAGAACGGAGACAGGAGAGAAGTGGATCAGAGGAAAGCATGTATTCATTCAGACTGCAGAAGCAATACCAGGAATTTCAACTCTGTTGCAAAGTGCGACAGCCTGAAGCCTGATGTTTGCAAACAGAGAAACTGTCTTGTGGGAGCTTCACCCCTCCCCAGTGCAACTCAGATCAGAGGTCACTGAACACTGAGAGACAAGGCTCACTGCCCTCTCAGGGAGAGTGAGTGCATTTGGGGAGTTAGAAAAATAGTGAAGGAGTGCAGAAGGGGCTGGACACAGGGCAGGCACCTAATCCTCATTAAGAGAGAAAAGGTCTCTCAAGGAGAGAAGGAGGAAAATACCTCCTTTCTTTTGTTTTCTCACCATTGGCAGCAGGGCCAGCACATCTGCTCACAAGTCTTTCCAGGGATTTAATTGCCTCTCTTGAGATTTGTGTGCATAGTCTGATTGGGGTCTGCTTTGACATCCTCCTCCTGGACTATGTTCCTTGTCCCGTGCTCTGTCTGTGTTAAGATCATAAATAACTTAAAGTAATAAAAGTAAGAGGTAAATCAGTCTAATTAAAGTAGTTAGTTAAAGAAATAGTTTGGTTAGAAAACACAAGGCCAGGGCGGCACCTGTGGCTTAAATGAGTGGGGTGCCGGCCCCATATACTAGAGGTGGCGAGTTCAAACACAGCCCCAGCCAAAAATTGCAAAAAAAAAAGAAAGAAAAGAAAGAAAGAAAGAAAAAAGAAAAAGAAAAGAAAATGCAAGCCCAACGAGAACCGTGGCATAAGCGTTTAGCCTTCACCCATTAAATTGATGATTAAAACAGTGAAGTGTGTAATAAAAGTGGAGCTAGCCGGAAGTAGGGGCTTTTCTCCAGTCCTCGTGTTTTGAGGTGGAAAGCCGCCCGGCCCAGCTTTTTAAAAACTTTCTTCTTGTGTCTTCGACTCGTTAGTCTTCCCTCATCCTCTCCTCACCTCCAGTCACAGTGTAGTTTGGGGCTGGTCCCCAACACATCCCCACATGTGCTTTGATTTTATCAAATGTATCCCCGTCATCTCTCCCCCCCAAGATTGAGAATCCCCCTGCTGCTTTTTTGTGTTTTCACAAGGTTCTTTCTGAGCATGGCTGTCCATTGGTAGGCACCTGCTGCCTATTTACTCTTCTTTCCTTGGGAGCTGCAGGTTCACTGGTGGCTTCTAATCTGCCATTCTGACCTCTGAACCCCCCATGGCTCCTTCTAATGATGTCTTCAGGATAAACTCTTCCAATAATGGTGGTCAGACCTCATATCTACTCTTACTGTTGGCTATGGGGGGAATTTTCCTTGGGTGAGTGGCAACCAACTTCTTGGCACTGACTTCCTTCCCTGAAGCAGTAGCATGTTTGCATTTCAGCAGCTGCAACTGGCCACATGGCACTTGCTCAGAGCAGGGCTGGAGCCAGACTCAGGCTTGGGAGGTCTCCTCTGGCTCTGCTGTGGATCACTGGACATCTCTGCTACAGTGTATACTCATATACTCATCACTTAAATTCTACCAATAACATTTACTATACTTGCTTTTTCACATATCTCCTCATATTTATATCTTTTTATCCATTAGTTTTTATTAGTTACTTTTTTGGAGATAAGGATTTTGGCTGGATTCAAACTCCTGGTGTCAAGTAATGCTCCCACCTCAGCCTCCCAAGTAGCTGAGACTAAAAGGTCTCAGACCTGACATTATCCATTTATTAGTCCACCTTATTGTTTTTTCTTCTTTTAGTCCATTTTTTTTGTTTTTTCTTGAGACCAATTCTCACTCTGTTGCCCTGGATAGAGTGCCCTGTCATCATAGCTCACAGCAACCTCATCTCAAGTAATTCTCTTGCCTCAGCCTCCCAAGTACTCTGACTACAGGCATGTACCACCATGCTCAGCTAGGTTCTTTTTCTATTTGTAGTAGAGATGAGGGTCTCACTTTTGCTCAGACTGGTCTTAGTCCATCTTATTATTATTATTATTTTTTGAGACAGAACCTCAAGCTGTCACCCTGGATAGAGTGCCGTGGCATCACAGCTCACAGCAACCTCCAATTCCTGGGCTCAAGCGAGTATCTTGCCTCCGCCTCCCAAGTAGCTGGGACTACAGGTGCCCGCCACAACGCCCGGCCATTTTTTGGTTGCAGCCGTCATTGTTGTTTGGTGGGCCCGGGCTGGATTTGAACCCGCCAGCTCAGGTGTACGTGGCTGGCGCCTTAGCCTGTTGAGCCATAGGCGCCAAGCCAGTCCATCTTATTTTTTTACACCTCAAAGTAGATTAAAGAATCTGTATTCTTGCCCTTCAAGCATTAACTAAATTTCATTATCTGATTGTGGTGTTTTTCTTTTAAAATAAATTTTATATAAAATGAAATGTGAAAATCTTAAGTATATCTTTGCTAAGTTTTGATAAATGCATATGCCTGTTAACCTAAATCTTTGTAAAGATAGAGAACATTACCCTTACCCCATAAACTTCCTCCATGTTCATTCTCAGTCCATCATAGTGGGAAATTTTAACATAACTGTTTCAGAATCTGATGGACCAAATAGAAAAAAAAAATTAGTAATGGTCTACAAAATGTGAACAACACAATTAATAGGCCAGGGCCAATAGACATACAAAAAACTTTCTTCCATTAACAGAGAATGCACATTATTTAAAGAACACAGGGAACATTTATGAAAATGGACCAAGTACTAGATCTCAAAGGGATACTCCACAAATTCCAACATGTGGATCTCACACAAACCACATTCTCTGTCCCCATGCTAGCAAAACCGTCTTACCATAGCTTGGGAAGATCTGCCTGTGCATTCAGACAACCATGAACAGGAAAGCAGGGTTCATGGGAAGGGAATTATTCCCAAACATATCGTGTGAGCAGCTGGATCCTCCTGGAACTTATTCCTGCTAATACCAGTTTTTGTTGAGTCTGTCACTTGCCACCCAGAAGTCCTGGACGAGTAAGGCCGTGGTACAGTTATGAAAGCATCTTGTTGTATGCATAATGTTTGAAATTTTTCTTTTTCTTAAAGTATATAAAGCACATTATTTTATTCAATCTCCCAGGAAATAGTAATTGTTTTTACAAAAATCTCTTTATAGATGAAGCAACTGAGATTCAGAAAGTTGAGGTGATATATTCAAGATCACAGCTCCAGTCAGCCTATTCACGTTTCTCAAAATCTCTGTCATTCTCATTGTACTCCATCTGTTCCTTTGTTCCTATACTAAAAGGTGAGCTAGTCTAAGGCGAGAACTGAGTCTGATACTTCTCTGTGTCCCTAGTACTTGGCATAGGTCCTATTATATTATCAGGTGCCACTGAGTGGCTGTAGCAATGAATGACTCCATCCCCAAATCAAGAGCAAGAGATATTATGTGGGATTGTAGGAGGAAAAGAAAGATGTGGAGGGGCCTGGTGCAGTGGCTCATGTCTGTAATCCTAGCACTCTGGGAGGCCCAGGCAGGTGGATTGCTTGAACTCATGAATTCTAGACCAGCCTAAGTAAGAGTGAGACCCTGTTCCTAAAAATAGTTGGGGGTTGTGGCGGGTGCCTGTAGTCCCAGCTACTTGGGAGGCTGAGGCAAGAGGATTGCTTGAGCCCAAGAGTTTGAGGTTGCTGTGAGCTATGGCGCTATGGCATTCTACTGGGGCAAGGAAGTGAGAATCTATCTCAAAAAAAAAAAAAAAGAAAAAGAAAAGAAAGAAAACAAAAGAAAGTGAGGGAGGTTAGGACTCTCTAAGGAACATGAAAAAGAAAGCTAATTTAAATCACAATTTGAAAGGGGGGATTTCAAATTTAAAAAGGGAGCTTTGGGCGGTGCCTGTGGCTCAGTGGGGAGGGCACCAGCCCCATATACCCATGGTGGCGGCTTTGAACCCGACCCCTGCCAAACTGCAACAAAAAGTAGCCAGGCATTGTGGTAGACAATAGTCCCAGCTACTCAGGAGGCTGAGGCAAGAGAATTGCCTAAGCCCAAGAGCTGGAGGTTGCTGTGAGCTGAGACACCACTGCACTCTACTGAGAGCAACAAAGTGAGACTCTGTCTCAAAAAAAAAAAAATAAATAAATAAAAAGGGAGCTTTAAGCAAACTACTGCCCAGAGAAGTGGGGGCAGTTCCCTGAAAGAACTTCAAGGAAAGAAGCTGAGTGATATTATCCAAAGAAAGGGGGAAGGCATGCTGGGCAGAATACATCTTAACAGGTTTTGCATTACAGCATATACTGATGGCTGAGTACACACTCCCCCCGCCCTTTTTTTTTTTTGCAGTTTTTGGCCGAGGCTGGGTTTGAACTCACCACCCTTGGTATATGGGGTTGGCGTCCTACCCACTAAGCCACAGGTGCCACCCTTTCCCCCCCTTTGTTTCAAAGGTCATCAGCTCCAGATTCACATACGCCTTTAATTTAAGGACTTATCCCTTAAGAGGTGACCATCCTACTTGTCCATACAAGCACAAATTAATCTCTTTTATGTGTTCGTGCTTTGGAGACTTCATAGACCAATATCTATAAAGAGTAAATTCTACCAGTAAACATGAATTGTTTGGGAATTTCCTTCTCTCCCAGATTTTCTAACGAATACTAACTTTTTTTTTTTGAAAAATGGTAGATTGTTTGAAGGTCTTCTCATCTGAAAATAGACTTTTTTGTTTCTTTAGTCTATTTCAGTTTTTTCAAACTCCAGTAAAAAGTACAGGATGAGATGATACATATGAAATCTTGTTTATTGTATTTTAGGGACAATTAAGGGATTTTGCAAGGATAATTCACCACACTTCTTCCCCATTGCATTTGCCTTTAGAGTCTAACCTCCCATAGAAGACAAAATCCTCTTTGGTAGTGTTAACTGACCATCTACTATTTGACCAGTACCTTAAGTAGTTTACTTCATTTTAACCACGTGAGTTTAAGCAGTCATTAGTTTGATTATACAAAACAAATGAGGTTCAGAGATTTTCTTTTTTCTTGAGACAAGGTCTTGCTCTGTCATCCAGGCTAGATTATAGTGGCATAATCATAGCTCACTGCAGCCTAGAACTCCTGGGCTCAGGCAATCCTTCTGCCTCAACCTCCTGAGTAGCTGGCTCTACAGGTACGTGCCATCTTGTCTGGCTAATTTTTTTGTAAAGATGGGATCTCACACTGTTGCCTAGGCTGGTCTCAAACTCCTGGCCTTAGGCAATCCTCCTGCCTTGGTCTTCTAAAGTCAGAGAATTTGAATAACACACTGAAACTTACACAGTTGTTAGGTATCAGGTTTAGAAATACCTATTTACCTGACTTCATAGTTCTGATTCCTCTCCTTAAGGGTTTGGGAACTTTGGACAGTTCAATGTAAGGGTGTACTTTGGACCAAAATAAACTCCAGTTTGGATCCTGAAACTACCACTTTCTAGCTATACAATATTAATGGCAAATGGCTTTTGACTGTTTTCCAATTTCTCAGCACTTTATGCACACAATATCGAAAACATTGTTCTTGAAAACTTTTGGAAGGAGAGGCTAAAGATGAGGAACTGAGGCTTAAAAGCAGTTAGTAATCTGCAGAAATGACATTTGAACTCAGATGGTCTAATGCCAGTGCATATTTGTAAGCAAATGATATGGATATAAAAGGAAGAAGAATTGAACCTACTCTTTAGAATGATTTACATGGCATGTCAATTAGGAATGTGGACTTAGAAGGGCCAGGTGTGGTAGCTCACATCTGTAATTGTAGCACTCTGAGAGGCTGAGGTAGGAGGAAGGCTTGAGCTCAAGAGTTCAAGACCAGCCTGAGCAAGAGCAAGACCCCATCTCTATTAAAAATAGAAAAATTAGGTGGCTGTTGTGGCAGGCGCCTATAGTCCCAGTTCCTCAGGAGGCTAAGGCAGGAGGATTGCTTGAGTCTGAGAGTTTGAGGTTACTGTGAGGGTTACTGATGATGCCATGGCACTCTTCCCAGGGCAACAGAGAGAGACTATAAAAAAAAAATGTGAGCTTAGGAGAAGGCTGCCTGGGGACAAATACCAGCTGTTCTACTTGCTAAAGATGTGACTCTGGGCAAGTCATTTGAGGAGTTCTCATCTGTAAAATGGACATACAATAGTGCCTACCTCTATTAATTTGCTAGGGCTGCCATAATAAAATACTACAGGCTGTGTGGCTTAAACAGCAAATTAATTTTCTCACAGTTCTGGAGGCTGGAAGTCCAACATCAAGGGTGGCAAGTGTGGTTTCTTCTGAGGTCTCTCTCCTTGGCTTGTAGGTGGCTGCCTCCTTGCTGTGTCCTTACCTGATCATCCCTTGGTCTCCATGGTGTTGTTTGGGTCCTAAATTTCTTCGTAAAAGGACCAGTCATATTGGATTAGGGTCCACCCATAGGACCTTATTTTACCTTAATTACTTCTTTCTCTCTCTCTCTATTTTTTTTTTTTTTTTTTTGCAGTTTTTGGCCAGGGCTGGGTTTGAATCTGCCACCTCCAGTATATAGGGCCAGCGTACCACTCCTTTGAGCCACAGGCACCGCCTGGCCCTTAATTATTTCTTTAAAGGGCCTGTCTCCAAATACAGTCCCATTGGTGTTGGGTATTAGGTGTTGGGTATTAGGGCTTCAGCATATGACTTTTGCAGGGGACACACCTCAGTCATAACACCACCTCACAGAGTTATTGTGAAGATCAACTGAGACAATGTAAGTAAAGCAATGATTGTGGGACTGAGAATATAGTAAGACTTCATATCTGTTAGACACAACTGAACACTTTTAAGGGTAGCCAGCAAGCTGTAAAAATCATTCCTTGCTGGGATATTGGCTGGAAGTGCCCTGGGGCTTTACTTCTCATCCAGGTGCAAACCAGCATCGTCCTTGCCTTAGGATCTACAGTCCTCATCTTGAACCCATGACTTTTCCATTCTGGTCTGGCTCTCCTTGGAAGTCAATAAGATACTCTTCCTGTAGAGAGTTCTCAAATTTTCTTTCTGTAATTGTTCCAAGGTTAGTCTTTCAAATGAGAAAATTATCCTGTCCCAGTTACTCCTGGTTCGGCAAGTGTATTTCAAATACTACTGCTACTTCTATTCTTCAGACAAGTCACTTTTATTAAAACTTAATGATAATCACTTGCGTTTATAGCCATTTTTTCCATTTGCAAAACTCTTTTCTATCCATTATCTCTCTTAAACCTTACCACATCGGTGCGAAGAAAGTATGGTTCCTTCCATTTTACAAATGAAGAAAATACGTCTCTGAGGAGTAGCATCATTGTCCTGGCTTGCACAGTGAAGATGCGTCAGAGATCTTTTAGTTTAAGTTTGTCAGGAGTAGCTCACCTAATCAGGCACTTTCCTCCTTATAAACAAACAATCCAGTATACCAGCTCTTGTTCCCTCTTTTGAGGGAATGTGGTTAAGTCATTTAGATTAGTTATTTCAATCACAAGTGACAAAAAACTAACTCAAACTGGCTCAAGCAAAACCTAATTTACTATTTCTTTTTATTTAAGCAAAATATGAATGTATTTAAAGAATGGTTGGGATTGGTTATGCCTAGTGTGCGTAATAGCGGGTCAAGGTTTTGCATTCTATTCTTCAGAATAGGGTACCGCAGAGTATTAGAATCTACTGTTTGCCAAGGGACACAGGGGAAGGTCCCCACTCAAGGCAAGGCGCGGAAGACACTTCGCCAGTCCCCGTTCTGCAGGGGGCCCGGGTCTTTTGGCCCCCGAAGCCTGGTTGCCCCTTCTGGCGGTGCGGGTCCGCGGTCTTCCATCTCATCGACCTCTCAGGCTCCCAGAGCTGCATCCCAGTCGCCGGACAGGGCTCAGAGGGGCCGGACAGTCCTCTAGCTCCCTTCTTGGCCACCCCGAACGGCCCCACCGGATCCTGCGGGGCCTTGTACTTGGCCCGGGGGCAGATCCGAGGACCTTCTCAGCGAGGTGATGACACTTCCATTTTCTCCCACCCAGTGACCTAGACGTGCAACGGCCCGAGTTTTATGCTACTTGCTACCGCAGCCTCTTTGTCTGTGCACAGGTTCAGGGTGGGCCCTGCGTTCCGCACCGCCCGCGGGCGACTGGGGAATGGGAAGGTGAGACCAGACGCCTGGACCTCCGGCCCCGCGGGCAGCACACGGCCCCCTGGTGGGCCAAAACCTAATTTATTGATTTACCCTAACAAAACAATTCAGAAGTAGGTTTTCAGGCATGGACGGATCCAGGTGCTCCAATATGTCTTCAGAACTCTCCATTTCTTAGCATTTCTCTGGGTTGACCTTATTCTTAGACAAGCTCTCTACCTGGGTTGTCAAAGATGGTCTCCACCAGCTGCAGCTTACAACCCTCTTAATTCAACAAAGGCAGAAGATAGAGAACATCTCTTTCCTATAAACTGCAACAAATGATCTTGTATCATTCTCCACTATTTGGCTTGGGAGATGGGCTCAACCATGAGCCAATCAGCATGTCCAGAACAGTGGAGTATGATCATTGTCTAAGCCTTTCATTTGCCCCCTCTGGAGTGGTGTGTGGTGCGCTCGAGCACGTGTGTTTGTGTGGTTTGTGTAAGAGTTCCACCAAACCCAGAGACTGAGTGAGGGGGAAAGAAGGTTCTTCAAGGAAAAATCACTATTGTCAGAAGTGTGTCTGAGGTGGGCGGATCTTTACAGGGTGTCTTTGCAGAGCTAGAATAGAACAGCCGCAGAGGACCTGGGGGTCCATCTTAGCAGGAACGCTTGCTTCTTGCCATAAGGGAAAGTAGTAAATGGACTTTTATAATATTTTTCCAGGACTGCCTAGCTTGGCTCTGAAGGCTAGAAAAAAAAAAAAAGGCAATAATTCAGGCAGAGTAAGGAATGAAGAGTAAGGAGTGACTTGGGATGTTTGGAGCAGTACTCAAACAGGAATATCCACAGAAGCAAACTTTGAGGTCATCTTTGAGGATGTCCACGTCTCTGCTTCCCTCTTCCTAGCACCCTCCATTTCCCCTTGGAATTGTGAGCTTTGTGTGAGTGCCTAGCACAGTGTCTGTGCCTGGCACATCACAGGGGACTCACACATATTTGCTGGGTGGATGAATAATTAATGAATCAGGCTGATCAGTCTGATTGGCAGAGTCCATCTACCCATCTAGATAAGTCAACTCCCTTTTTTAGACTCTGTTCTCCACCTGAGAAGTAGGAGAAGGCATAGAACGAGACTCTCTCTATAGCTCCTTCAGGTCATGATTCTAAGATAATAGGCTTCTCAGGAAATAGCCAGCACGCCCTCTACAAGGAGCCAATGGAAAGGGAAACCAAATATAGTGAGCACCCTTTGTCCAGGCCTTGGCTGAGATCAGTTCACATGGGTCTGAGATCTCCAAATTGTGGGATTTCATGGATCTGTAATTTTTGTGAAATTTGGGATTGGAATAAGGCTGCCTATTTTTTTGTTTTGCCAAATAAGGACATTAATAAACCCCCTTTCCACTGGGCGTGGTGGCTCACACCTGTAATCCTCACATTCTGGGAGGCTGAAGCAGGCAGATTGCCTCAAATCAGGAGTTTGAGAACAGCCTGAGTACAGTGAGACCCCAACTCTACTAAAAGTAGAAAAACTGAGGCAAGAGGATCACTTGAGCCCAGGAGTTTGAGGTTGCTGTGAGCTATGACGCCATGGCACTCTACCGAGGGCAGCAAAATGAGATTCTGTCTCAAAAAATAAAATAAAACAAACCCCATTTTTATTAAAAATCACTACCATTTCTTAAAAAGCACTAAGAAAGTAGAAAGTATATAATCTCGGGAAAAAAAAAGATCAGTCCTCCTCCCCCCGGTAGAGCGATAATTGGCAATTGTACATGATTTTTTTTTACAGATAGATGTAAATTTCAACAGACTGACCTCTGTGTGTGGTACAGTGTTTGGGATCTGTTAACATGGATTCTTTTTCTTTCCAGTCCCCTCCTTTATTTATACCGGTGAAGTGGAGCTTAATCTGCCTATTTTACGGATAGGGAAACAAATTCAGAGAGCTGGAGCGAAGGTCACAGACATAGAGTTAGTCTCAGTTTGTCTGTGTTCCATTCCAGATCATCTCTATACATCCTAAGCCAAAGGTTACTTCCCCCGCAGGGAAAGAAATGACCCAAACTGTCTCCCTTGGAGTTACCCTCAGGGATTCTGTAACCATGTGCCTTGACTTTCATGCTTTGATCATTAACACATCCTAATGGTGCACTCACTTCATGCTAGGCACTGGACTGGGCCCTGGGGAGAGTGTAGGGCAGGGAAACCCAAAATTTCCCAGCCCCTTTCTTCCCTGTCCCTCGGTACTCACCCTGCGTGCTGTTCCCCAGGCCCCACTTCTTGCGCAGGTAGCCAGCGAAGCCCCATCTCAGGCGTGGGCTGCTAACAGTTTAGGGATTTCTCCCTTCCGGGGATGTTGACAGTTTTCTAGGAGACTCCGGAAACCTTCAGCACCTCCAAGACCCAAAGGACAGAAGCATCTTGGTACAACTCTGGACAGTGAAGGGGATAGGTTGAAGGGGGAGTAATTCAGGAGCAAGACATCCACTTGGTTTCCTATTAAATGATATCCTGTTCACCCTCTCCTCCATTCCCATGGACTCAGTGGAGATCCACAGCTCCACAGCTCAGCCTAGAAGAGAGTCCCCCAAATCAGAGGGCCCTACTGTGGAGAGGGCTTCCTGCTGCGGCTGGGCGCCCGGGGCACGGTCCTCACTCTTCCCGCGGACTGCCAGAACTAGCAGCGCTCCTCCTCCGTTTCGCCCCGCCCCGCACGCTCGCGCGGGAGCGCGCCTCCGCCGGGCCGCGCCGGTGCACAAGAGCGCGCGCCTCGGCGCGGGAGCGCGCCCCGGGGAGAACCCGAGCAAGATGGAGGCCGCACAGAGGCAGCCTCCTGGGCCGAGGCAGCCGCTGCTGGGAGCGCCGAGCCGCGGCACCTAGGCCGTGCCAGTCCCGGACCCGCTGCCCTGGACCGGACCCAGGTTGGTCTTCGGACACCCTCTCCCCGCGGCCGCAGCCTCTGCGCGCGTCCAGCCTGGGCGCGGGGTAGCCCCAACCCCCGGCCTTCCTCGGGCCTGGCTGCTCCTCAGCACCCCGGGGCCAGTCTCTGTCCACCGCCGCTTCTCGCGGTCGGGGCTGCCTGCCGGCCCTGGTCCTTCCTCCCCTTGGCCTGGAAAGCCTCTCTCCCGAGTCTTGGCCCGCCAATCCAGGCTCCCCTCAGCCTACATCCAGCCCTGGCTTCTGAGGACACCCCCCACACCGCCCCGTGTCTGGCAGCCCCAGCCCCCGACTCCCTTCCAGCCTTATTCTAATTCCGTTGCTTTGCCCGCTTAGACCCTCTTACCAGCCCCCTTCCCAGACCCAGTCCCCCAGCTCTGGCCCCTATGTCCCCTTCTTCCCCCCTCATAGAAGCGCCTCGCTCCGCCTCAGCGCCTTTCTAGATACCCTATACCACATCTCTTTCTACCCCGACACCGGCCCCCAGCTCCCTTCCGGGCTCCCTGTATACAGCCCCTCTGCCAATTCCCCAATACTGGTCTCCAGCCCCCGTTCCATCCCGCCACAGCACCTCTGCTCCCCAGTGCCAGCCCCCAAGCCCCCTCCCTAACTCCCCCATGACCACTCTCAAGCTCTTCCCTTACTTCCGTATCCCATATCCTCATCCCAGGCCCCCTCAACTTTCACATGGCTCCTTCCTAGACCCCCCCGCTAGGAAAGCTTTGCCAGTGCCCCCAGACACCGCTCCAACAGTCTCATGACCCCCTCCTATCTCCCCAGTATCAGTCCCCAGGGTCCCCAGCTCCGCCCCAGGCCCCGCCCTCGCGAGGTCCTTGACTCCGGGCCGCTTCTTCCCAGCTCCCGCCCGGCAGCCCGGCGTTCGGTCCCGGGCCGGCGGCCCCCGCCAGCCGCCGCCGCCGGCCCCGCCCCCGGGCACCATGCTGCCCTCGCAGGAGGCCTCCAAGCTCTACCACGAGCACTACATGCGGAACTCGCGGGCCATCGGCGTGCTGTGGGCCATCTTCACCATCTGCTTCGCCATCATCAACGTGGTGGTCTTCATTCAGCCCTACTGGGTGGGCGACAGCGTGAGCACCCCTAAGCCTGGCTACTTCGGTCTTTTCCACTACTGTGTGGGCAGCGGGCTGGCGGGCCGCGAGCTCACCTGCCGGGGCTCCTTCACCGACTTCAGCACCATCCCGTCCAGCGCCTTCAAGGCGGCTGCCTTCTTCGTGCTGCTCTCCATGGTGCTGATCCTCGGCTGCATTACCTGCTTTGCGCTTTTCTTCTTCTGCAACACGGCCACGGTCTACAAGATCTGCGCCTGGATGCAGCTCTTGGCAGGTAGGGGAAGGGTGGGGGCGGAACCCCCAGAACAGGCGCCAGAGCCAGGGGCTTCTTCCTGCTAGGTCCCCTTCTTGGAGGAGTCAGAGATAGATTTTGTTCCTCTTTGTTAAGACACTCACTTCCTTGGCTGACACTCAGCAGTCACTGGGGAGGGGATTCAATGAGAGAGCCCTGGGGGTGAGGAGCAGAGCCTTAGAATTGGTATTTGGGTCTCTATGCTTGGATATGGGCAGGTTGCATTTATTGATGAGTTGGCATTATGTTGACCTCCAAGGGTCTCTGTTGGCTGTCCTAGAGGGGTTACTGTAGGTACAATCGATTTCTGTTAGGTTGAAACAAGCATGAGATGGGGAGTCAAGAGATCTGCTTGGATCTTTAAAATTGCTGAACTATCAACTTAGGTGTTTCACTTTACTTCTCTGAGGCTTGGTTTCTTCATCTGTAAAACAGTGGAGAGGATGCCCATAGGACAAATGAAAGAGTAAATGTAATCTTTAAAGTGCTATGATGAGGTAAGGGGCAGAGGCTGTCTGTAGTGGCTATCCACTATTTGAGATGTGGGTGGTTGATAGAACCTGCCAACATGGGTCTCTAGAGGGAAGGTCTCTAATTCCCCCACCTGTAGGGAAGGAAGGGTTCTGTTACCATGCCCAGTGGAAATGAGTTCCTAGGACCCTCTGAAATATTTGGCTAAGAACCAGAGAGGGGCCTTTTGGGAATGAGAAATGCTGAGACAGTTTTCCAGGATCCATTAGAGTTCCCCACTTCCACCCACCTTTCGATCGAAGGCAGATTTTAAAGACTCAGCAACTTGGGCATTTGCCTAATTGCTAGTAGGGAAGGGAGTTGGGCCAGGGAAGGAGGGACCAGGGCATGGGAAGGATGGAGGAAGAGGGCTGCTGAAAGCTAGAAAAAAGTTTGGAGCCTTCCAGGGATGAGAAAAAGAAAGGAAAAATGTGATAATCATGCAGTAGAGATGGTTTTCAAAAATAAGTACCTCAGGACATTCAACAAGTGTCCACCATTTTTTAAAAGAGACTCCATTCCTACCCACAGGGCATTATGTCACTTGCTGATGATTCCACTGCTCAAAACATTGCAGGCAATTGGTTTGGTATAGTCGCTTGAATATCTGTCTTATAAAGGAGGAGGAATGTAATTTTTGGAAATGGCCACTCAGGGTCAAGTGTAGAGAATACAATGGATGATCTGATCAAACTGAGAATTGTCACTTGGGATGAAAGCCAAGGTGTGAGGACAAAGTCATGCCTGGTTTGCTTCCCCAAGAGGACTTTTACAAATGCAGGGAGGAATTACTGCCTCTTTGGAAGAATTGCCCAAACTCCCAAAAGGACGACTTTGAAGAAGGCAGTGTATATTCAGATGTAGATGTTCTAATGAGTTTGTTTCAAATCCTTCTCACCCTACTTAACTTTGATGTGGATCTTTTAGAATCTTTGAAGAGGATGAGAAAGGAGAATTGTAGGATATAGGGGATATCACTCTATTATTTCTCTGTGGTATTTATAGATATGATATTATGTACTTCCATTCTATTTTCCCTTCCAAAGGCAAGCTGGAAAGAATAGATGAAAATATATGCTCAGCTGGAACCCCCAACTCATCAACCTTAATTTGGAGTCTGCAGATGGATTGCTGACCTCTTGGCTTTCAAATCCTCTGTAATCCATGTGGGTTTCATCTTGGGATTTGATGAACTGTCCAACAACCCCCATGTAATCATAGGATTTTGTGGATCTTGGAGATCAGCTCCTTCAATTTCCATTTTCCCTTGCCCCTACTTTAGAGAGAAGAAACTGCATGTGGAGAAGTGAAGGGCTTTCCCAAAGTTACACAGTCAGTAAGGGAAGAATGTAGATCTAAGATTTGAGTTTCTTGACTTCTGGTCCAGGGCACTTTGCTTTGAGCAACTGCTCCACCCCTGAGGGCTAGGGGGACAGTCAGTGGAGTTTAGCAGTTTATTCCATTTTGTTTAGAGATTTCTGAGTTCTTTGGGTAAATGACTGAATCACTTTGCTTAATAAAGTGACATCAGGACAGAGGTCAGAGCCCCAGTGCTATGGGTGGGGGGTTTTAGTTGACACTGCCTGTGACTCACTATGTAGTGTTAAGTAAGTCTTTTTAGTTGAAATCTCAGTTTTTTCATTTGTGCAATGGAGAACTGGGGGCCATTAGATAAGCTGATTTAAAGTATCTCTTTCCGTCCTGTGAGGCTCCTAGTACAACTCTTTCATCAAGATCATTCTATACGGGAAGTCACCCTTAGAGGAACTGCAGAAAAGTAAAGGGCTTTTTTTTTTTTTTTGGTGTGTAGGTGTGTGTGGCATAAGAATTGAAATGCTTGTCATATGATTATTTTTCCTTAAACTTTTATTCAAGTACTTTAGGGTCTTCTAAGTACTGCGCTCAAGGCCATTGGGAAAATACAAAAATACTCTTATTGCTTTGTTGATTCTTCATCTGCTCTATAATCATTCTGATGCTCAGTGTAGCAATAATGAAATACATATTAATAAGACATCATCCCTCTCCCCTAGGATCTTAGGTCTACAAAATGTAATTTCTGCTCTCAGAAAGCTTACTGTCTAGTTGGGTCACTGTATTTGTCAGCAGTCTTTCAATGGCAAGTGACAGAAACCCAAGTCAAAAAGGCTTAAATAAATTAGACTAAAATCAACAGGGTAGGGTTTATTGACTGACTTAACTTGAAGGTCAATGTATCTGGCTTTGGGTATGGATGGATCCAGATGCTCAAATAACTCTATGAAGAATCGTCTCTCTTCATTTCTTGGTTCCTCTGTGTTGCCTCGTTTTAAGTCCACTTCTCTCTTCAAGGAGATAAATAAGGCCACTGGTAGCTCTGAATTTTCATTGCTTCAGCTTAGCAATGCCTGTGGAAAAAGAACGATTCCAGCAAAAGTTCCAGGGTCGATTCTCATGAGTCCATCTTTAGTCAAGTGTCTACTTCTTAATTACTCATGGTGACTTTGTCTATGTCCTGAGCCACATGCCCATCCCTGGAATAAAACATGGACTGATAGTGGAGAAAGGTCAGTTCCCACAAAGGTAAAGGTAAATCAAGTGTGACCACTGGAAGAGGGGTACAACAGATAAGACAAGTACACATAGTAGCTTCCTACAGGGAAATCTGAACAGTAATAAGTGCTATGGACCCAGAGCAACAGAAGGGCTGCAAGCTTAGTTGGAAAACGAGGTGTGAGCTGGGCAGAGTGTTGGCTGGTGTGAAGTATGGGAGAGTGCTCTGAGTGGAGAGGAAGACCAGAGACAGAGACACAGGGGTGAGGAAGCCACGTGCCACATTGGGCTTGAGCATGGAAACAGTGAGGAAGAGTCCAGGAAGGAATAATGGGGTCCATGGTGTGCCTGGTCAAAGAATTTGGATTTAATCAACAGACAGTTTGCTACTGGGACTGTTAGTGTTGTTCAAGAAAAATAGTTAACATTTCTCAGCCTTTACCATCTGTGAGACCATGTGCTAAACATTTTATATGCATAATATTATTTAACCCTCACAACAATCCTATGGAATAGGCACCATTATTTATTTTCTATAGGTGGGAAAACTGATCCCCAAGATGTCCAAGGTCATACAAGTGGTATGTGGTAGAGCCAATATCATAACTCAATCTGCCTGAATCTACAGCCCAAGATCTTGGTTAGAAGAAGATTAATGGTAGGAATAGTCTCATGATGTTTTTTCCAGAAGAGTCAAATGCTAAGTAGAAAGGCTGGAAGAGCCAGGTGGCTCTTTATGGAGTTAAGAATCAGCTTTTCAGGGCTTCTCAGAATATCTTTGCAACTCCTTTACCTGGTTGCCCCAGTTACTAAGAACATATAGTGCTAGGACTACAGCTTCTGTGCTCAACATTTCTATACTCAAGCCAGGCATGGTGGCTCATGCTGTAATCCTAGCACTTTGTGGGGTTGAGGTGGGTGGATTTGTTGAGCTTAGGAGTTTGAGATCAACCTGGGCAATACAGCAAGACTCTGTCTTAACAAAAATAGCTGGCCATGGTGGCATATGCCAAAAGTCTCAGCTACTCAGAAGACTAAGGCAGGAGGATTGCATGAGCCTAGGAGTTTGAGGTTGCAGTGAGCTATGATGACACCATTGCACTCTTGCCGGGCAACAGAGCAAGACCCACTCACCAAAAAAAAAAAAGTTAAGCAACCTGGCATGGTGGCTCATGCCTGTAATCTTAGCACTCTGGGAGGCAAACAAAAGTGGGGTGCTTCAGCTCAGGAGTTCGAGATCAGCCTGAGC
Source organism: Arctocebus calabarensis (assembly GCA_963573935.1). Classification (NCBI taxonomy): domain Eukaryota; kingdom Metazoa; phylum Chordata; class Mammalia; order Primates; family Lorisidae; genus Arctocebus; species Arctocebus calabarensis. Next base: position 21,980 of record CAUYON010191744.1, read on the forward strand.
AAGAGTGAGACTCCATCTCTAAAAATAGAAAACACTAGCTAGCATCGTGGTGGGTACCTGTAGTCCCAGCTCCTGGGGAGGCTGAGGCAAGAGGATTGCTTGAGCCCAAGAGTTTGAGGTTGCTGTGAGCTATGATGCCATGGCATCTCCCACGGTGATAGTGTGAGACTGTCTCAAAAAAAAAATTGCCAACATTTCTATATTCATTATGTTATTTAATCTTTATCTGTTAGAATGACTTGCTCAGAGGTCACATATCCAGTACAAGGTAGAGCTGAGTGAGATCAGTCACAGGGAAGTTCCCTGCTGGGTTAGAGATTCAAGTTAAAGCCTGGTTAAAGGTTGGAGGGGGCAGCGTGGGATAGTAGTTTAAGAGCAAAGGACTTAGAATCTCCACTCCACCGCTTCCCAGCTGTGTGGCCTTGGAGAAGTTTGTTTGCCTCTCTGAGTCTCAGTTTCCTCAGCTGTAAAACAGAGGTTATTATTACATCTACTTTAGCAATGCTGGGTGTAGTCCTGGAGTATAGAAAGCACTCAGCAAATGGTCATTATTCTTGTGACATAGTCCAAGTGAAGGACAGTTTGTAAGGAGTTCTTGATGCTCAGAGTTCGGACTTAGGGGATTATCTAAGCATTTAAGAAGTGATAAACTGTCAGCTGGAAAGGGTCTAACCAATCAGCTTGCCCAACTCCCTCATTTTACAGATATGAGAACTGAGTCCCAGAGAGAAGAAACAAGTTCATGGTGACAGTGAGATGTGAACCTAGACCCCTCTTCTTTCCTTTGAAGGGAGATGATTCTGACCACAATTCATTTAATAGTGAGTGGTGGTGCTTGTGTTACAGCAGAGAACAGAATGTGTGAAATGGAATGGAAGCTGGCGGAAGCCAAAGGTGGGAGGTGGCAGCAGGGGCCTGGTTGGTGGGAGCCAGAAGTGAGCCTATTCTGGCCTTCCAGACGTGTGTCCTTACTCATCACAGTCACTGGGCTAAAGCTGCAGTCACAGGAGCTCCTGTCACTGTGGCTTAGAATATACATCCACATTCCTCTCCATTTACTTGGATTTTGTTTCAGATTTGATTTGGGATTTCATTCATCCAATGTTTTTGTACATATGATACTGATAAGTATATTGAGGGAATTTCTTTCCACTTTTCCCCGTTCTCTCACTCTCTCATTTCTTTCTTCCTCCACAGGTGCCCCATCCTTCTTTCTTTCCTTTCTTTCACCTTCCCTACCTCTTTTTCTTCCATTTTGTCCTCCTCTCTGTCTTTTTCACATCAGTCTTTTTACAGAATGTCTCGTGTATGTCAGAAAGTGTACTAGGCTCTGGGAATCCTGAGTAAACATCCTTGCTCCCAGGGAGCTCATAGTCTAGTGGGGGAGACTGAAAACAAAACACATCATCACAGTATGGAACAACACACAAAATGATTGAATCACACAGAGGATATTCTGGGGGCGTGGAGGGGACTTCTCACACCATGAAGGACTGTCAGGGAAGTCTTCCGAAAAGGATGACAACATTTGACTGAGCTGAGTCTTAAAGGATGAATAGGAAAGAGAAGGGCAAGCTGGGCAGAGGAGACAATATGATTGAAGGCAAGGAGGTGGGACATGCTAGCGTGTTTTGGGGACTACAAGCAATTAGGACAAGGAGAGGTGAGGTTCAAAACTGGGGGTGAGGGTTGAGTAGGAGGTTGATCAGAGAGGCCTGCTAAGTCGCAGAAAGGAGTTTAGACTTTATTCATTGATAGCAGACAGTTGTTGAAGAATTTTTTTAATTGTTTATTTTTTTTCAGATCTCTACTGACTTTTTTAAAGAAGTTAATATAATACATGACACAAAATTTGTACAGATACAAATTGCCTTCCTATCCTCATCCCCTACTATTTCTCCCAGAGGAAATCATTATTACCAATTTCTGGAGTGTTCTTTCCAAGAAATTCCATAAATGTACAAGCAAATTCCAACAATTTTCTATGTGAATGGCATATTAGTAATCTATTTCTATATAACAAATTACCCTAAAATTCAGTAGCCAAAAGCAAGAAGCATTTCTTATCTTTGTTTCTGTGAGTCACAGGAATGTGGGAGCAGCTTAGATGGGTAGATAATTCTGGCTCAGGGTCTCCAATGAAGTTGCAACCAATACCTCAGCTGGTTCTATAGTTGCCCCAACATTGACTAAGCCTGGAGGACCCACTTCTAAGCTCATTTATGTGAGTGTTGGCAGCAGACCTCAGTATGAGTGATGAGAGAGACAGGGAGAACCCCATTCTTGGGTAACAACTTCGGGATTTAATTCATATGTGATATAGTTCATCCTTATAAAGTGAACTATTCAATGGTTTTTAGTAGATTCAGAGCTGTGTAACTATTATCAGAAACAATTTTAGGATACATATTTTAATCAGCTCAAGAAGGAACCATATACTCTTCAGCTATTACCTCCTAACCTCTTCCCCCTTATCCTCCCCAGCCCCAAGCAACCACTAATTTCCTTGCTGTCTCTCTCTATTAGCTTATTCTGGACATTTCACCTAAGTGGGATCATATATCATCTGGTCTTTTGTGACTGACTTCTTTCCCTTAGCATAATGTTTTGAAGGTTCATTCATGTTATAGCATATGTCAATACTTCTTTCCTTTTTATGGCCAAATAATATGCCATTATGTTGGATATACCACATTTTGTTTATCCATTCCTTGGTTGGTGGACGTTTAGATTGTTTCCACCTTTTGGCTGTTATGAACCATGCTGCAATCTCTTAGGTATGTACCTTTAAGTGTAATTGCTGGTCAAATACCAATTCTATATTTAACATTTTGGGGAACTGCCAGATGGTTTCTAAAGTGGCTGCACCATTTTATATTCCCACCAGCAGCATATGAGGGTTCCTATTTCTTCCTGTTCTCATCAGCACTTGTTATTATCTGACTTCTTTATTACAGCCGTCCTGCTGAGTGTGAAGTGGTATCTCACTGTGGTTTTGATTTACATTTCCCTAATTATTGGTGGTGTTGAAAATATTTTCCTGTGCTAATCGGCCATTTATCTATCCCCTTTAGAGAAATGTCTATTCAGGTGCTTTGCTCATTTTTCATGTAGGTTATCTGTCTTCTTATGATTGAGTTGTAAATGTTCTTAATATATTCTTAATACAAGTTTCTCATTAGATATATGATTTGCAGATTCTTTCTTCTAGTCTGTGGGCTACCTTTTCACTTTCTTTTTTTTTTTTGAGACAGAGTCTCACTCTGTGGTCCAGGCTAGTTCCCAGCTGGGTCATGATAGCTCACTGCAACCTCAAACTCCTGGGCTCAAGCAATTCTGCCTCAGCCTTCCACGCAGCTGGGACTACAGGCATGAGCCACTGCACTCCACTAATATATTTTTTTAGTAGAGACAGAGTCTCACTTATTCAGGCTAGTCTTAAACTCCTGACCTCAAGTGATTCTCCCACTCTGGCCTCCCAAAGTGCTAGGATTACAAGTGTGCACCACCTTGACCTGCCCAGTCTTTTCACTTTCTTGATAGTGTTCTTTGAAGTGTTGAAGTTTTAATTTATCTAAAATTCAGTTTATCGGATGGTGCCTATGGCTCAAGGAGTAGGGCACCGGTCCCATATACCAGAGGTGGCAGGTTCAAACCTGTCCCTGGCCAAAAACTGCAAAAAAAAAATACATTAAAATTCAGTTTATCAGTTTATCGACTTTATTTTCTTTTGTTACCTGTGGTTTGGTGTCATAGCTAAGAATCCATTGCCAAAACCAAGGACACAGAGATTTACCTCTATGTGTTTTTCTACAGGTTTTGTAGTTTTGGCTCTTACATTTAAGCCTTTGATACATTTTGAGTTAATTTTTATATGTGGGGTGAGGGACAGGTTCACCTCCATCCTTTTGCTTGTGGCTATCCAACTGTCCCAGCATCATCTATTGAAAAGATTATTCTTCCTTCATTAAGTGGTCTTGATACTCTTGTCAAATATCAATTGACCACAGATGTGTGGGTTGATTTCTAGACTCTCAATTCCATTACAATCAATCTATAGATCTATCCTTATACCAGTACCAGACCAGTCTGATTACTGTTGCTTTGTAGTCAGTTTGAAATTAGGAAGTATGAGTGCTCCAACTTTGTTCTTCTTTTTCAAGGCGATTTTGGCTATCACACCGCCTTTTATGTCTTAATGTCACATACCATCTCTTCTGCCACACTCTTACATAAAACATTATATGACTGTCCTTAAGAACATTATGTGATTTCCAAGTCTGATTTTCCTCATCTATAAAATGGGGACAATAAAAGTAACTACCTCGTGGGGCTTTTAAAGGATTGATTATGTATACACACCCTGGTACAAATTTCCCTTAATAAATGTTAGTGGTGGTAGGCTCGGCAACTGTGGCTCAACGGGATAAGGCACCAGCCACGTACACCTGAGCTGGCGGGTTCAAATCCAGCCTGGGCCTGCCAAACAACAATGACGGCTGCAACCAAAAAATGGCCGGGTGTTGTGGCGGGCGCCTGTAGTCCCAGCTGCTTGGGAGGTGGAGGCAGAAGACTTGCTCGAGCCCAGGAATTGGAGGTTGCTGTGAGCTGTGATGTCACCACACT
>CAUYON010191747.1:0-25910 GCA_963573935.1 Arctocebus calabarensis
TTTTTTTTTTTTTGAGACAGAGCCTCAAGCTGTCACCCTGGGTAGAGTGCTGTGGCATCACAACTCACAGCAACCTCCAATTCCTGGGCTCAAGCGAGTCTCCTGCCTCCGCCTCCCAAATAGCTGGGACTACAGGCGCCCGCCACAACGCCCTGCCATTTTTTGGTTGCAGCCGTCATTGTCGTTTGGCGGGCCCAGGCTGGATTCGAACCTGCCAGTTCAGGTGTACGTGGCTGGCACCTCAGCCCATTGAGCCACAGGCACCGAGCCTGTTTTCATTTTTTTAAGAGATGGGGGTTTCTTTGTGTTGCCCAGTCTGGGATAAAAGTCCTAGGCTGAAGCAATCCTCCTGCCTCAAGCTCCTGAGAGTATTTCAGACCTTTTTTCTATGAATTTACAACTTACATCCATACATGTAGTGTTTTTTAAATACAAAGCAGGATTACGCCCTACATATAGTTCTGCACTTTAATCTCTCTCTTTATAGATCAGATTCATCCTGTCTTGCCCAGATAGTCAAAATTTGTTTGCCTGGATCCTATCAACGGTCAGTTGGGTCACTTCCAAGTTGACTCTTACAAGGAGCACCATGATGAACAGGCTTGTTCAAAGATCTTGGCACACCTGTGGGAGGGTTTAGGGAGGACAGATTCCCCAAACTGCAACTACAGTGTCAGGGCATCTCATGGATGCATTCTGCCATACAAAGTCAGCCTCCCCCTCCCTGATGCCACCTTGTGTCTCATCCCCACAAGAACAGGGCCCAGCACAGAAGGGGTCCTCAAGGAGGGTTTGCTGAATGAATGAGTTCTCCCTCTCCTCCCCTATCACCTCAGGACCCTCTCCAGCTCAGGCCTCATCTTTCACATGTGGGCCATGGTTGCTGGGTCATCACCAGCCTCAGCCTCCAGGCACCCTCTGCACAGGCTCCTCTTCCAATTGCCCTATCTAGCAGCTGTCTCCTAGATTTCAAGGGACTCAAAGTTGGGCATGAAGTCACTTCCCTAAGAGAGCATCTGGCTAGTAGGGGCATGGGACTTGAAGAAAAGCTCTATGGGTATGGGCATATAACTGCCAGAGAAAGCAAAACTATGTCCCATCTCTGGGCCTCAGTTTCTCTTCTTTTTTTTTTTTTCCTCCGTAGAGACAGTTTCATTTTATCGCCCTCGGCAGAGTGCCGTGGCATCACACAGCTCACAGCAACCTCCAACTCCTGGGCTTTGGCAATTCTCTTGCCCCAGCCTCCTGAGTAGCTGGGACGACAGGCGCCCGCCACAATGCCTGGCTATTTTTCTGTTTTGCAGTTTGGCCGAGGCCGGGTTTGAACCCGCTACCCTCAGTATATGGGGCTGGCGCCCTCCTCGATGATCCACAGGTGCTGCCCAGTTTCTCTTCTTTTCATTCAACAACTATTTAGTGAGCACCTGCTTGTAGCAAGCCTATAACCCAGGGCCAGTGACAGGGGCTAAGAGCATGGCTGGGTAATGTTGGGAGATAATGTGCGAACTGAATTCTGGGTGACATTGGAACATAGTAGGTGACCAATAAATAGTGGAAGTGGTTACTGTGAATAGTGTTGACAAAGAAGGGTGGGCATGGTGGCTCATGTCTATACTCCCAGCACTGTGGGAGGCTGAAATGGGAGGATCTCTTGACCTCAGGAGTATGAAATCAGGCTGAGCTAGAGCAAGACCCTGTCTCTACAAAAAAATAGAAAAATTAGCTGGGAGGCTGAGGCAGGAGGATCACTTGAACCCAGGAGTTTGAGGCTGCAGTGAGCTGCAATGACAACACTGTACTCTAGCGTAGGTGACAGAGTGAGATTTTCAGTTTCCAAAATAAATAAACAGGGGTGATAAGGATCAGGGAAAGATTCCTAATGGAATCTTTTACGGCTGGACCTTCCTGGACAGGTGGAGCTTCACAGGTAGAGAGGAATGTGAATGTAGAGGTCTGGAGAGACAGCTGGGAAGCCCTAGCAGCCAGATCAGAAGCTGAACTCCATCCTGGCTGGACAGAACAGAGGAAGGAAAAGCACCCACACCCCTGCTGGCTCCAGCCTGGGTGGGGTGTCCCTAGGGGACAATGGTAGGAAGTCTTTCTTCACATCCTTCCACCAGCCTGGCCCCTTATAAGCCAGTATCCTCCCTCTGGCAACCCCAGCAAGATGGGCCTTCTGTGGACCCCCCTGTCCCTGCTGCTTCTCCTGCTTGGGGCACCTGCATGCCTGAGGGCTCAGGACCACCCCAGCTGCCCAGGTAGGGGCCTAGGGTGCTCTCCCCACCAACCCATCTCTCATTTCCTCCCTGGGGTGTTCCTCCACTCAGGCTCACCAGCCCCAAGGAGAAGGGAGGGAGTTTGATAATCTGGGCTCTGCATGTAAATATATGCAAATAGGATGCAAATCAAGCAAAACCTTGCCAGCTCAGGAGACAAATATCCTAACAGCTAGAATCTGGGAGTTTGAAAGACAGCTGCAGAGGGGTGTGGGAAAGACAAGCCTACCCTGTGTCCACCCACCTGTGTCTTGCTGCAGGACCCAGGGAACTGGAAGCCAGCAAAGTTGTCCTCCTGTCCAGCTGTCCTGGAGCCCCAGGAAGTCCTGGGGAGAAGGGGGCTCCAGGTCCTCAAGGTGAGAGATGTGAAAGATTCTGGGGAGGCAGCAGGTATTCTCTATGCTGAGGAGTCACAACAAAGGGCAAGGAAGCCACTTTGTGCCAGGCTCTGACTGGGAGGAGCCCAGCATCCCAAGATCAACTCTGCCAGTTAGGCAATATCATCTCCATCATTTTTTTTTTTGAGACAGAGCCTCAAGCTGTTGCCCTGGGTAGAGTGCTGTGACATCACAGGTCACAGCAACCTCAAACTCCTGGGCTCAAGTGATTCTCCTGCTCTGCCTCCCAAATAGCTGGGACTATAGGTGCCCGCCATAACACCCAGCTATTTTTTGGTTGCAGCCATCATCGTTGTTTGGCGGGCCCGGGCTGGATGCGAACCTGCCAGCTCAGGTGTATGTGGCTGGGCTGGCGCCTTAGGTGCTTGAGCCACAGGTGCTGAGCCTATCATCTCCATCTTACTGAGGAGGAAAGTGAGGCTAGGGGAGGATGCATTGTTTGCCCCTAATCACAAAACTAATAAAGGATGAAACGGGATTTGAACTTTCTTATTCTAGATCCCTTGGGGTTTTTCTTTCTTCTTTTTTTTTTTTTTTTTTGTTTTGTTACAGGCATGGGGTGGGACTCAGGGTATCTCTGCCTCTGTGATTTCAGGGCAACCTGGACCACCAGGCAAGATGGGTCCCAAGGGTGAGCCAGGTGAGTGTGTGGGTTGGTATAGCCTCCCCTCCTTTATTTGCTTCTGTCCCTGAGATAAAGGGTAGGGTATCTCTCCTTGGTGCTGCTCAGCAGTGCATTAAAATGCTCCCCACAGGGGGACAGGAGGCTGGGAACAGTGGGGAGGATTAGGAGAAGGGCCTGGGCACCTGCTCCAATGTGGCTTCGTGGGCCTTCCCCTGGGGGTGCTTTAGACCTCCAGCTAACGCTCAGTCCTTCTCTGGACAGGAGATCCAGCAAACCTGCTCCGGTGCCGAGAGGGTGAGCGGTCTTCACAGGAGCCAGAAACTTGGAATCAGGCAGTGCTGGGGTGTCAGTAGGCCCCCAGGCATGGCCAAGCCCCTCCACACAGCCTTCCTTAGGATTCTTCTTCAGAGGCATAAATGAGCCGGAGTCCCACACTGGATAAAGTGCCCGGGTTTGGGGTTGGAGAATAACTTGGGGCCCCCCTCAATTGATCTCCTCTTTTCCAGGCCCCAAGAACTGCCAGGAGCTACTGAGCCGGGGTGCCACCTTGAGTGGCTGGTACCATCTGTGCTTGCCTGAGGGCAGGGCTCTCCCAGTCTTCTGTGACATGGACACTGCAGGGGGCGGCTGGCTGGTGCGTGTCTTAGAAATGAACTAGTATACTAGGTGGGCCCAGTGGTCACTTCTCCTCTGGGGGAGCCAGACCTCCCCGGAGCAAGGCATGTCTTAGTCATTCTCTGGTGTCTTTTGAGCTCCCAATCCTACCTCAACAACTATGAGAAGTCTTCACAGAGGGCTGTCATTTGAAAGGACTCTTTTGGGGCGGCACCTGTGGCTCAAAGGAGTAGGGCGCTGGCCCCATATGCTGGAGGTGACGAGTTCAAACCCAGCCCCGGCCAAAAAACTGCAAAAAAAAAAAAATTGAAAGGACTTTTTCTTTTTATTTTGAGACAGGGTCTTACTTTGTCACCCTCAGTAGAGTGTCATGGCATCATAACACACAGCAATCTCAAACTCTTGGTCTCAAGTGATTCTTTTGGCTCAGCCTCCTGTGTAGCTGGGACTACAGGCACCCACCACAATGCCTGTCTATTTTTATTTTATTTTTTTTGTGTGTGTGTATATATATATATATATACTTTTTTTCTCTCTCTCTTTTTGAGACAGAGTCTCAATTGCCCTGGGGTTGAGTGCCTGGCATCATAGCTGACAGCAACCTTAAACTCTTGGGCTCAAGTCATCCCCTTGCCTCAGCCTCCTAAATAACTGGGACTACAGGCTCCCACCAGACTGCCTGGCTATTATTCTTTTTTCTTTCTTTCTTTCTTTTTTTTTGTTTAGAGACAAGTTGTTGCTTTTGCTCAGGCTGGTCTCAAACTCCTGAGCTCACACAATCCATCCACCTTGGCCTCCCAGTGTGCTGGGATTGCAGCCATGGACTATCGCACACAGCTGTTTTTTAGAGACGGGGTCTTGCTCTTGTTCAGACTGGTCTCGAACTCCTGAGCTCAAATAATCCATCTGCCTGGGCCTCCCAGAGTTCTAAGATTACAGACATGAGCCACTGTGCCCGGCCTCATTTGCAAGGACTTTGGAGGCTGAGTAGAAGTTCTTTAGACAGATGAGGTATGGAAAGATGTTTTAAGTAGAGGTAAGGGAAACTTACTCTTACCTCTACTTAAAGGTTTTAGGGAGGCAGAAGATTACAAGAGAGTTTGCGGGGACCATGTGAGTAGGCTGAGGTCTGCGGACACGGGTCATGCATGGACTGAAGATCTCTGCAAAGGCCAGTTGATGGAGAGCACTAAATGACTGACTAAGGAATGTACAGGTCAATGGGGAGCCACAGGAGAGTTTTATAAGCAGGAGAGGGACCAGGTCAGATTTCTGATATTGAAAGATGACTTGGACTATACAGTGGAAGATGGCACTGCAGTAGTGGACACATGGAGGCGGGGACACAGAAAGACCACAGAGAGGAATGAAAATTGAGCCACTTCGGTTGAAAGACATTTAGGAAGAAACTCCACGGGGCCTGGGTGCTGCTTGGCTTGGCTTGAAGGGACATCTGGGTAGGCCAGGGGCCCAGCTTGGACCTATGGGGTAACCTCTCTGCTTTCAATATCTTGGTTCAACTATCATAGTAAAGTAAAACAGGTTATTCTGAGTCTGACTTCCAGCAGGAAGGACCATCTCCTGAGGGCAGAGAGGGTGTTTCAGTCCTCGCCAGGGCTTGCAAGGCTGAGGTATGAAGTTGAAGCCTCAGTGTCAATAAATGTTAATAAGGGAATGTGGAGTTCATGAATATATCAGTATATTCACAAGCAAAGCTCACTTGAAGGAATCACTGTTTTTTCTTTTTTTAAGAGACAGGGTCTCACACTATCTGCTGAAGTATGGTAGCCCAATCACAGCTTGCTTCAGCTTTGAAATCCTGGGCTCGAGCGATCCTCTCAAAGGACTACAGGCTCACAGCACTGCACCTGGTTAATTTTTCTTTTTCATTTTTTGGTAGAGACAAGGTCTTGCTATGTTGCAACTGGTCAGAAATTGCATTTTATCAACAATCCAGGCCAGGCATAGTGGCTCACATCTGTAATCCTAAGCACTCTGGGAGGCCGAGGCAGGTGGATTGCTTGAGCTGAGGACTTGGAGACCAGCCTGAGCCAGAGTGAGACCCCATCTCTACCAAAAATAGAAAAACTAGCTGGGGGTTGTGATGGGCACCTATAGTCTCAGGTACCTAGGAGGCAGAGTCAAGAGGATCACTTAAGCTCAAGAGTTTGAGGTTGCTGTGAGCTATGATGCCACAGCACTCTAGGGTAACAGAGTGAGACCCTGTCTCAAACAAACACATAATCCAAAGAGAGAGGCCACATCTACCCACCTCTTACAGTTCATGCATGCTCAGGTGCCATTTCCCTGTAGCCCCTGTACTTCCTGGAGTAAGAGCTGGTATATGCTGGCCCTCTTCCTTAGGTGTTCCAGAGGCGCCAGGATGGCTCTGTGGATTTCTTCCGCCCTTGGTCTTCCTACAAAGCAGGTTTTGGGAGCCAGGAGTCTGAATTCTGGCTGGGAAATGAGAATTTGCATCAGCTTACTCTCCAGAGTGAGTTCCCAGGAGGGCCCAGGGTCCCTGAGGGGTACCGTCTGCTGTCCCAAATCCTCACCCTGGGATTCTGAGGGTTCCTCCATACTTGCCTCTCCTTTCCTCCTAGGTACCTGGGAGCTGCGTGTAGAGCTGGAAGATTTTAATGGCAACCGTACCTTTGCCCATTATGCAACCTTCCGCCTTCTTGGGGAGGCTGACCACTACCAGCTGATGCTGGGCAAGTTCTCAGAGGGCACTGCAGGTGAGGAGTCCCAGAGGGGCCCTGGGGAGGAAGGCTGGAGCTTTTCCCAGTGCTGCCACGGCCTCTATGGATGATCAAGGACAATTCCTTTCCCTCTGTGGGCCTCAGTTTCTTCATCTGAGAAATGGCATTTTTGAGAAAGGATGGCACAAGAGTGAAGAGACACTAAAGTGGCTCTAGAGGCAAACAGACCTGAGTCTCCTTACTAACTATGTGACCTTTGGCAAGTCAGAGCCTCATTCCTCCTCTGTATAAAATGGGCAGGAGAAAGGGAGGGGTTGTAAGTGCCGTCTGAGGCTCTGTTGAGTGTTACCTTTCTCTGCTTCAGAAGGGGAACCAGAGAAGGCTTCTTTCAGAGAAACAGTGACTGTTGGGGAGAGATTTGAAAGAGGGAAGTGGTTATGGAGAGCTGACTCAGGGGAACCCTCTTTCCCGCCGAGGCTCCCTCCTGAGAGGTTCCTCCCAGACAGAGTCCTCCCTGGCAGAGTTGCTGATGGGAGTTGAGAGCAGATAGGAGCTAGAGGGAGGCTGAGGATCTGGGGTGGGCAGTGAGGCTGGAGGAAGAGCTGGTGGCTTTGGAGTCAGAGAGTTCAAGTTCCACTGCCACTGTGACGAGTGACATTGGGCAAGCTGGCTCCTTCATGCTGCTATTTTCTCATGGAGCCTGTAGGCATGGTGTCCATTGCTCAGTGGTTAGGGTGCAGGCCACATACACCGGGGCTGCTAAATAACACTGACAACTACAACAAAATAGCCAGGCGTTGTGTAGTCCCAGCTACTTGGGAGGCAGAGGCAAGAGAATCGCGTAAGCTCAAGACGTTGCTGTGAGCTGTGACGCCACAGCGCTCTACCAAGGGCAACACAGCAAGACTGTCTCAAAAAAAATGATTCATCACATAGCTTCTCTGAGGCACCTATGAGATGATATCTCCAAAGGTTCCAGACATGGTGCTGGGAGCCAAGGGCCTTCTATCTCCTCCCTGCAGGGGACTCCCTGAGCTTCCACAGTGGGAAGCCCTTTACCACCTATGACGCAGACCATGATTCCAGCGGAAGCAACTGTGCAGTGATTGTCCATGGTGCCTGGTGGTATGGATCCTGCTATCGGGCTAATCTCAACGGGCGCTACGCAGGGTCTGAAGCTGCTGCCCACAAGTATGGCATCGACTGGGCTTCAGGCCGTGGTGTAGGCCACCCCTACCCCAGGGTTCAGATGATGCTTCGCTAGAGCACCCTGGCAGCTTGTACCCTTATCTCTCCCGTACAGCTTCCGGATCCTTAGTCACTTACCAGGGGCTCCTCTGCGTCCCTGTCCACATTTGAAAATAAATTCATTTTAACCCTTTCCTGGCTTTCAGGACTCTTCCAGTCACCGGGAAAAACCCTAGAGGGCAGAGCAGGGACAGAAGTTTCAGTTCCATTTAAGGAAAAACTTCTTTCTGGTCAGGAGGATGGGAAGGGACAGCCTCATAAGGTAGTGAGGCTTCTGTCTCTGGAGGTGTGCAAGACAGGGCCAGAGGAGCATGCGGTGGAAGGATTGATTGGAGGAGATTCAATCATCCTCTGACAATCCCCCTGAGCCCTTCAAGTCCCTCTCTCCTGTTCCTTGTAAGTTGTCTGTTTTCCACCCTAGCCTCTGTTAAAGGCCATGTGCTCACCCTCTGCTACTTCTAGCCTTGTTCCATTGGGGGCTGATCTAAATCTAGGGTCAAACCAAGGAAAGTATATTTTTCTTTCTTTTCTTTCTTTCTTTCTTTTGAGACAAGAATCTCCCTTTGCCGCCCTCGGTAGAGTGCTGTGGTGTCGCAGCTCACAGCAACCTTAAATGCCTGGGCTCAAGCGATTCTCTTGCCTCATCCTCCCAAGTAGCTGGAACTGCAGGCACCCGCCACAACACCGGGCTATTGTTAGAGACGAGTTCTCACTCTGGCTCAGGCTCCTCTGGAACCTGTGAGCTCAGGCAATCCATTGGCCTTGGCCTCCAAGAGTGCTAGGATTATAGGCATGAGCCACCGCACTCAATCTAGAAGTATATTTTTCTTCCTTGAGGCAACAGGGCAATGAAATGGCAGCCACTGAGCTAGCATTTATCGAGGAGTTTATTTGTCCAATGTCACATCCTAGTTAAGTGGCAGACATAAACAGTTAATAGTCTGACAAGTAATCCTGCTCTCTCGTGTAGCTGAGTGATCTTGGATAAGTTATGCGGCTTCTCTAAGTCCCCAGTTCCTGGTTTCCGGACCCACTAGTTCACAGAATAAAGTTAGAGATTCTTGAGGATTTGAAGCTGGGAAACTGTCACAGCCCACAGGGCTAGGGTTTCTAGGGTTCTCCTTCAAAGGGTGGGTAGAGAAATGTGGGAAGTGCTTCTCAGGTGCACAATCATGTTCTGAATAGAAGTCAGCAGGGCTCCACAGCAGGTTGGGTTGGGGGGGCGGGCAGGCAGCCCCCCCTGGTGAGTGGGTGAGTCTGTGGCTCCAGATGTTGAGTCCCACTCAACAGGGCTGCAGACTTCTGGGCAGGCTGACATTCCACATTCCAGTCCCTGCCTGTATGTGCTGCACTCTGGAGAACTGTCTTGCACTGTGCTCTGTACACTCTGATATCTCTGGAGAGCCCTTCAGTCAACAGATCCCTGCAGAGCAGATCCTGCACATATCTTGCTCTTCCTTAGGCCCCCTGGCCTGGGCACACAAGTTAGAAGTCCATTCCACAGTGGTTGTCATGCACAGAGGCACAGATGTTCTGGAAGTGGCTAGTCTTAGAGGTTCTGGCAGGAGAGTGTAACCAGCTCTGTGAACCTCTCTCTCTCTCTCTCTCTCTCTCTCTATATATATATATAATCATTTTCTCCCATAACTATTTGACTTTTTGAGTTGTATCTGCAAAATGATGAACCTTTGACTTCAAACAATCCTCCAGCTAGGGCTTTCCAAAGGCTGGGATATAGGTGGAAGCCACCACGTCAGGCCTAAAATGGTGGATTTTCTACAAGAGAATGGAGATGAGACTGAAAGCCTTGGAACAGACTTCTTCTTCTTTCTTTTTTTTTTTTGTAGAGACAGAGTTTTACCTTATAGCCCACAGTAGAGTGCCGTGGCATCACACTGCTCACAGCAACCTCCAACTCCTGGGCTTAGGCGATTCCCTTGCCTCAGCCTCCCGAGTAGCTGGGACTACAGGCGCCCACCACAACGCCCAGCCATTTTTGTTGTTGTTGCAGTTTGGCCTGGGCGGGTTCCAACTTTCCACTCTCCATATATGGGGCCAGCGCCCTGCCCACTGAGCCACAGGCATAGTAGCCCCAAACAGACTTCTTGATGCTGAGATTCACTATCCTCCTCACAACCTGCTCCCCATGCAAGTAACCCTTGACTTGCTCTAAGGCACAAAGCCCTTTCTTTAGGAAGTGCAGTATATCCAGGCAGGGTGCTGTGGCTTATGCCTGTGATCCCAGCACCCTGGGAGGCCAAGATGGGTGGATAGCCTGAGCTCAGGAGTTTGAGACCAGCCTGAGCCAGTGCTAGACCTCATCTCTAAAAATAGCCAGATTTTGTTGTAGGTACCTATAGTCCCAGCTACTTGGGAGGCTGAGGCAAGAGAATCATTTAAGCCCAAGAGTTTGAGGTTGCTGTGAGCTGTGACGCCCGACTATTTTTTGGTTGCATTTGTCTTGTTGTTCAGCAGGCCCGGGCCAGGTTTGAACCCGCCAGCTACAGTGTATGCAGCTGGCGCTCTACTCACTGAGCTACGCGCACCGAGCCTCAATAATTGCATTTTTGTGCGAGGAGCAATTGGAGCCTAGACAGAAACCTCCTTGCTGTTTGGACAGGAAGAGGGCAGAGGCCTAGGCCCAAGCTGCTAGGGAGTGGCGCTGCCCTAGGGCCGAGGGTGGAGCTTTCCCCGACGACCGGGAAAGGGTGGGCCCAGCCTACACGTGAAGGCAGGACTGAGCGTCTGCGGGCGGTCCCAGGAGGAGCCGGGGTGGCAGACACCCCAAATCCCGGGGTCCCCCACGTGACTCTGAGTCTCAGATAACCGGATGCCCCAGATTCCTGGGACCCAATTCCCGATTTCAGATCCTCAGGACCTTGCAAGTCCCAACTCGGACTTCTTCCTAAACTTGATTACGGGAACGGGACATCCGGCTGGTTTCCGGATCCCTAGATCTCGTAGATTGTCAGATCCCGACCGGATTCCCGATCCTGAGATTCCTGGAACGGCCGACCAGACTCCTGACTCGCCCGGAGTTATCGACGCCCAGCTCCCACGCATGGCGGGGCCGTGTCCCCGGTCAGGGGCGCAACGCGCGGGAAGCTGCTGGCAGGACCCGTTGGCCGAGGCGCTGAGCCGGGGTCGGTCGCTAGCGGCGCCCCCGGGCCGGGGCTACTTGCGGAGCCGGCCGCTCAGCATAGTCTACGTGCTGACCCGGGAGCCGCGGCCCGAAGTGGAGCCTGGGAAAGAAAGCGAGACCGAGCCGCTGCCCCTGCGCTGCCTGCGGGAGGCTTGCGCGCAGCTCTCTGGGCCGCGCCCCCCGCCGCAGCTGTGCAGCCTGCCCTTTGGGACACTGGCGCTGGGCGACACAGGCGCTCTGGACGCCTTCTACAACGCGGGTGAGCGCGCGCTGGGGGCGAGGCTGGTGCAGGCGAGTAGCAGGACCCAAGGAGGGGTAGAGGGGCGGGGCTCAGTGGCTTGGGGCGGAGCCGGGATGGGCACCGGATCTGGGGCCTTTAGGTGAGCTAAAGTCTAAGGACTTGAGGCAGACCCCTGACAAAAGTCGCATTTAGGAAATCTGGAGCGCTGCCGGGCTCGCGATGGGACTTTGGGATCCAGTCCCGGTTCTGGCGTTCAGAGTTGGGGCTTAAACACCCTTTGGTTGAGGCTGTGCCTTGCGAGCGCTACAAGAATCAGGGTGGAGTTTAGGAGCTGTGGGGCGGGGTTGGCAGCAGGGCTGTAGCGTCTTAGAGTGGGGTTGGGTAACTCACCCTTGGGGTGGTCTAGCGCAAATCTCCTGAGGGCAGATATTGGGAAGGGAGCTTGGAGTAGGGAATTGAGCTAGCCTGTACCTAAGCGGCCATAGCAGGTCTTAGTATACTATTTACGAGAATTGCACTAGAGAGGCAGAAAGGGAAGCGAAGGGACCCAAAGGACTGGATTCTGAGAAAGGCAGTTTAGGTTAAGAAGCCCAAGAAGCCAATAGGGAATGGGCGGAGCGGGGGCGGAGTTGGAGGCGGGCCTGGGGCGGAGCCAGAGGGCGGCCGTTCCCGCTCAGATCAAGCCTCCTTCCCTCCAACCCTAGTGCCTCGCCTCCCCTCCCCATGCGTACCTGTTCATCTTAGGGTCTGGGAACTGTGCTTCCTGAATGTCCGTGAAAGTGCAACCTAAAAAATAAAGGCTGACTCGACCCCAAGGACACAAAAACACACGCAATCATCGACAGCCTCACAATCTGCGTGCATGTTGACTTAACCTAGGCTTTTGCAGACCCTGTCATACACCCAGACACAGTCGGACACCTTAAATTTTACACACACATACAAAAACAATGTTGGCTATACACATTATACCAGCCCCGTTCAAGGGACTGGGTTGAAGATCCAGGGGAGGGGACTTCTGTGTGTATGCAATTCCTGTCTCCCAAATGGCCTGGAACGAGCTCTGAGCTGGGGCATAGCTGCCCTCCCTGATGCCTTGTGCTCTCAGGCTCTGAACAGAGGGACCAAGATCCCAGACCAGGGAGCCCATCTCTGCTCCTGGGGGGAACTGGAAATGGACCCTGCTGGCATCCACAGCAAGGCGAGCTGAGCTGGATGGATCCCCAGGCTCCTACCCTGTCCAGCTGGGCCTTGGGGCTCAGAGTCTCCACCTCTATGCCTACAGATGTGGTGGTGCTGGAGGTGAGCAGCTCCCTGGCACAGCCTTCACTGTTCTACCACCTTGGTGTGCGTGAGAGCTTCAGCATGACCAACAACGTGCTTCTCTGCTCCCAGGCCGACCTCCCTGACCTGCAGGCCCTGAGGGTAGGTGGCCAGGGATCTGGTGAAGACTGGCACAGGGTTGGGGTGGTGCCTACTCAGAACACCAGTATCTGACTATCTGCCTCCTGCAGGAGGATATTTTCCAGAAGAACTCGGTGAGCAGAATCTACTCCTGACTCCAAAGTACTCTTTGACCTCCACTGTGACCTATGACCTCTACTAATCTTCCTGCCTCTTCAGTCACTTACGATCCCTTAATGCCCACTTACATCCATATGACCCTCTGTTTCCTATTGGCTCCTTTCATGAAGTGTGTCCTTTCCTGCTATCCCATCCTCACTGGTGCTGAGCTCTGACCCCTCTCTAGCCCTGTGCTGCCCTCTACTCTTCACTGATTCTTGCTTCCCTCCCACCAGGATTGCGTTGGCAGCTACACACTGATCCCCTATGTGGTGACAACCACTGGTCGGGTGCTGTGTGGTGACGCAGGCCTTCTCAGGGGCCTGGCTGATGGCCTTGTACAAGCTGGAGTGGGCACTGAGGCTCTGCTCACTCCTCTGGTGGGCCGGCTTGCCCGCCTGCTGGAGGCCACACCCACAGACTCTTGGTAATGAAGGCCCCTAGGGAGGATGCACTGGAAGGGGACTGGTGGGGTACTGTGGGCTGGGGCTGAGGCACAGGCCCCACCATCCTCTCTCCCTGACTCTCCTGCCCTGGGCATCAGTGGCTATTTCCGGGAGACCATTCGGCAGGATATCCGGAAGGCACGAGAGCGGTTCAGCGGGCAGCAGCTGCGGCAGGAATTGGCTCGCCTGCAGCGGAGACTGGACAGCGTGGAGCTGCTGAGCCCTGACATCATCATGAATTTGTTGCTCTCCTACCGCGACGTGCAGGTGTGCGGTGTTCAGTGAGGCAGTCAGGCAGTGGGCCTTTGAGGTCAAACAAACCCAAGGTTAGCTGCAGCTGTTCACTTGCTCACTGATGGCTTTGAACAAACTATCATACCTCTCTGAGTCTTGGTCTCCTTATTTGTAATAGGGGATGACATGTCACTGCCTCCCAGGCAGTTGTGAGGTTGGGAACACCCAGCATGGGCCACACAGTAGGTGCTCCTATAAAGTGTGGTGTCTCCTTTACCTGCTGGACCTGAGGGATGAGTGCAGGGGTTGAGGGGATGTCAGGGGTGGGACAGGACCCTGGCTCAAGGTATTCCTCTTGAGGGTCTGGGACCAGGCGAGGCAGAGCTTGCTGTCCCTCATGCAGGACTACTCGGCCATCATTGAGTTGGTGGAGACACTGCAGGCCTTACCCACCTGTGATGTGGCCGAGCAGCACAACATCTGCTTCCACTACACGTTTGCTCTCAACCGGTGAGTGACAGAGCAAGGTCTAAGTCATAGCCACATGGAGGTCTCTGTGGCCTCATGAAGTGTGCCCTTTCCTGCTATCCCATCCCTGCTGGTCAGAGAATTTGCTGATCAGTGTGACTGCTGTCCATAGGTACCTGTTGTTCTGGGTTGTTGTTCCCTGGGTAGGGGTTGGGAAGGTGATGGTTGCCCTTTGTGTGGTCAACAGTGCCTTTAGTGCTGTCCAAGGTCACTGTTCCTTAGGGTCATTACATCTAGGAGTCACTTCTGTCTGAGGTCACTATCCCTAGAGAGGTCAGTGTTAACCAGTGTCGCTGTCATTTTGGGGTCATTATCATCAGTCCCTTGGAAAAAGCCCCTGCTGTTTGGTGACTAGGAGTCCCTAGATGGAGTAGGTAATAGTCATCAGGCAGGTCCTGAGCCCATCTTCCTCTTTCCCTAGGAGGAACAGGCCTGGGGACCGGGAGAAGGCACTGGCTGTGCTGCTGCCACTGGTTCAGTTTGAGGGCTCCGTGGCACCTGATTTATACTGCATGTGTGGCCGGATCTACAAAGACATGTTCTTCAGCTCTGGCTTCCAGGATGCTGGACACCGGGAGCAGGCCTATCATTGGTAAGGAGCACAGTGAGTGGCTGATTGGCTGAGCTAGTGATTTGAGGGATGGTGCTGTGGGCATCAGTACAGCCCTCTGCCCCTGCCCCAGGTATCACAAGGCTTTCGACGTGGAGCCTAGCCTCCACTCAGGCATCAACGCGGCTGTGCTCCTCATTGCTGCTGGGCAGCACTTTGAAGACTCCAAGGAGCTCCGGCTAATAGGTGAGCCCTGATCCTGGCGCCCTGTCCCCCATCCACAGGGGCTTGGAGGGGCCTGGGAAGAAGGCAGGGAGAGAGAACACCGGGCAGGAGCTAGGGCTGAATTCATCTGTTTTAGACTATTCTGCTGTACCCACACCTGAATTCTCATCCCTGCCCTGGGCCCTTAGGAACTCTCCGGTCCACAGCTGTTCCCCAACCTCACACCTGTATTTATTACACTTTGAGTTCCACAGATGTTTGTGCCCAAACCCTCACCTGTGCCCCAGCTCCTATTCCCACCTGAGATCTAGCCACACCCAACATTTTACCCACATCTATATTCCCCCCCAGCTGAATGGTAGGCCTTATCCACACCTGCACCCACACTCACTGAAGCCCATGTGTGTCTCTCCCAGGCATGAAGCTGGGCTGCCTACTGGCCCGAAAAGGCTGTGTGGAGAAGATGCAGTATTACTGGGATGTAGGTTTCTACCTGGGAGCCCAGATCCTCGCCAATGACCCCACCCAGGTGGTGCTGGCTGCAGAGCAGCTATACAAGCTCAATGCCCCCATATGGTAGGTGGCTCCCTCCGCATTCCAGCCCATCCTGGGCTGTCGGCTTCTAAACTCATGTCCATTGCCATTATAGCCTGAACCCTGAGTCAATGACCTGGCCACTTTTAGACAAGTGCCTGTGGCACCCAATGCCCATGTTCTGGCTACATCCAAGCCAGTTTACTCTCCCTGGCAGTGTCAGCTGGTGCCTAGGCTGAGCTGAGGACAAGGCTGTGCCTGCAGGTACCTGGTGTCTGTGATGGAGACCTTCCTGCTCTACCAGCACTTCAGACCCATGCCGGAGCCCTCCGGAGGACCTCCACGCCATGCTCACTTCTGGCTGCACTTCTTGCTACAGTCCTGCCAGCCATTCAAGACAACCTCTCCCCAGGGAGACCAGTGCCTGGTGAGGCCTGTAGATGAGGGAACCTGGGAAAGCAGTGAGTCTTTTCTGACCAACCCTCTCCTCCACCTCCTGCAGGTGCTGGTCCTGGAGATGAACAAGGTGCTATTGCCTGCCAGGCTGGAGGTTCAGGGTAGGGACCCGGTGAGCGCAGTGATCCTGAGCCTGTTGGAGCCAGAGGCGCAGGTGAAGTCACCACTGAGTCCCCTTGCTCACTGCTATGCACCTCTTCCTGGGTGCCTTTCCCCTATCCTCCGACCCCTCTCCTGTTCCCAGGACCCCCCTTCAAGTCCCATTTCTTCTCATAGGATGCTCCCACCAGCTGGACTTTCCCAGTCGCTTCCATCTGCGGAGTCAGGTGAGAGGCAGGACCTGGGGGCAGACCGGGGTCGGGGGGAGGGGAGCAGCGCTGCGGCTGGCTTACTGTGTATTTCATCCCTTCACAGCGCCTCCAAGCGGGACGAGCGCTGCTGCTTCCTCTACGTGCTGCCCCGGGCTCAGGACGTCCAGCTGTGCTTCCCCAGCGTAGGGCACTGTCAGTGGTGCGCAGCCCCTCGTAGTCAGGGAATTCTGAGGGCTGGAATCGGGATGCCCAGTGGAGTGAGAAAAAGGAAGGGGCAATATTCCCCTGATGCTCCTGGCTTTGGAGGGGACGGATGCAGTTCAAAATGTCACCCCACTCCCACCCCACCCTGCCACCGCCACAGGTCTGACTTCCCCTGCCCTCAGGTTCTGTGGGCTGATCCAGGCCTTGGTGACAAATCCGGATTCTTCGGCACCCGTGGAGGAGGCAGAGGGAGTGGGGACGGTGCTGGAGGTGAGGACGTGGGAGTGGGACCTTGGGTAGGCGAACGTCTTCGGGGCCAGCTGAACCCCATTCTCGCTGTGCGCCCGGCAGTTTGATTATGAGTACACAGAGACTGGAGAGCGGCTGGTGCTGGGCAAGGGCACGTACGGAGTGGTATACGCCGGCCGCGAGCGGCGCACCAGAGTACGCATCGCGATCAAGGAGATCCCGGAGCGGGACAGCAGGTGCGGGCGGGGCGGAGGCCGCGAGCTGGGAGGCTGCTGCGGGCGGGGACGGGCGGGTGCGGAGTGGGGAGCCCTATGGACTGGGGCTCAAGGACTGAACAGGGGGGCCAGCTGAGGTCGGGAGGGTCCTGTGGGCGGGGTAATAAGGAGGGGCTTGTGGGAGGGACGTGTCCCTGGGGCGACGCCTGGCTGGTACTGGATGGGATACTGAATATCGGCTTTTCTGGCCTAATCTGTCCATTCCCTCTCCCAGGTTCTCTCAACCCCTGCATGAGGAAATCGCTCTTCACAAACGCCTGCGTCACAAGAATATTGTGCGCTATCTGGGATCAGCTAGCCAGGGCGGCTACCTTAAGATCTTCATGGAGGAAGTGCCTGGAGGTACCTGCCTTGTGTGGGATGGGAATGAAACCCGAGATGTGGGGCATGGGATGGAGGGGGGAAGAGGTGAAGAGCCCTAGGGGAGAATAGACCCTAGCGTGTGTGGGCGGTGTAGACTAGAATTAGCTGACAGAGTGGTGTTGGGTGATGGGGTTTGACCCATGGCCCGGTTGTGTCTGGGCCTTGAGTAGAGAGATGGAGTGGGCTGGAGTAAGTGGTTGCCAACAATGAACTTGGCTTGTACCTGCCCAGGTAGCCTGTCCTCCTTGCTGCGGTCAGTGTGGGGACCCCTGAAGGACAATGAGAGCACCATCAGTTTCTACACCCGCCAGATCCTGCAGGGACTCAGCTACCTGCATGACAACCACATTGTGCATCGGGACATCAAGGTTAAGTCCCAGGGGTGGCCGCTCCAGGTCTGGCCCACCCTGGGTTGCTACAGGCTCCTGAGACAGTCTCAGACAGAAGCTGGCAGTTTAGATTAAGTTGGCAGACTGGGTGCAAAAGGCAGGGAATTCATTTGGAAGTGTCCTTAGAGAAGAAGAGAAAATCAACCCTGCAGCCAAACAAGGTGCCAGCTCCCAGAGAGGGGAAGGTATTGATAGAGGCATGGCCAGACTAGGGTCCCCAGAAGATAGGGTTCCAGGACAGAGTCCAGTTCTGTTCTCAGGGCCCCAGCTCAGTGTCTGCTAATCACCATCAATCAGGGGGACAATGTGCTGATCAATACCTTCAGTGGGCTGCTCAAGATTTCTGACTTCGGCACCTCTAAGCGGCTGGCAGGCATCACACCCTGCACTGAGACCTTCACAGGTAACAGAATGTGGGGGTGGCGAGTGAGGGTACTGAACTCTTAAAGCCTTCTAGGGAACAGAGTGTCTCCTGGGAATGGAGTTAGGGAGAATGAAACCCAGGAAAGTGATTGGACTCAGGGATGGAATCTTGAATTGGAACTTGGATAATTGATGAAATTAAAGTTAGCACCTGAATAGGAGCCCAAGAGTGTTGATGCAGGTCAATGTGGGTGTCGGAGGACAAAGGTAGTAGAGTTCAGGGAGGATGATGCAATCCAGAATATGTGATAGAACTCTACTGTGGGTGATGGAGCCTAGGATGAATGTCGGAAACCTTGGCAGGTGATGGAGCCTAGGGTTGGTGATGAAACTCAGAAAAGGCATTTGATGTCCAGGGTAGGTGACAGAGTCCATTTTACATGATAGGTTTAATGTGGGTACAGATGGCCAGAGGATGCTGGAGTTCTCCTCTACATCATCCTCACCCCGTGATAAAGTCTTTACAGGCATTCTTGCTCCTGTCCTAGGGACCCTGCAGTATATGGCCCCAGAAATCATTGACCAGGGCCCAAGAGGGTATGGGAAGGCTGCTGACATCTGGTCATTGGGCTGCACTGTAATTGAGATGGCCACAGGTCACCCACCCTTCCATGAGCTAGGGAGCCCACAGGCTGCCATGTTTCAGGTGAGACCCCTCAGGGTCTGGCCCAAGGGGGGGGGGCTGGGGCCAGACTTCTAACTTGACCCTTGTTTTTCCTCCCCCTCAGGTGGGCATGTACAAGGTACATCCACCAATGCCCAGTTCTCTATCTGCTGAGGCCCAAGCCTTCCTCCTCCAAACTTTTGAACCAGATCCCCGCTACCGAGCAAGTGCCCAAGCACTGCTGAGGGACCCCTTCCTGCAGCCTGGGAAGAGGAGCCGCAGCCCTGGCTCCCCCTGCCGTACTCCACGGCCCTCAGGTGCTGTGGGGGTGGAGGAAGTGAGCACATTGGAGGGCTGAGGAGCCATGGCGGTGACAGGGTGTGGGGGGATCCAGTTGACAGTCTTGTCCCTCCCTCAGATGCCCCTTCCACCAGTCCCACTCCTTCAGCTGACTCGACTACCCAGTCCCAGACTTTCCCACGCCCTCAGGCACCCTCTCAGCACCTGCCTAGCCCCCCGAAGCGCTGCCTCAGTTATGGGGACACCAGCCAGCTCCGGTGAGAGCCTGGGGTCCTAAGGATGGGTTTCCTTTGTGTCTGGTCTGGTTTTGCCTTTCTATTCTTTCCATCCTTGGGGCTGGGCACGGTGGCTCACATCTATAATCCTAGCACTCTGGGAGGCCAAGGAGGGTGGATTGTTTGAGCTCAGGAGTTCCAGACCAGCCTGAGCAAGAATGAGACTTGGTCTCTAAAAATAGCCTGGCATTGTGGAGGTCACCTGTAGTCCCAGCTACTCTGGAGACTGAGGCAAGAGGATTGCTTGAGGCCAAGAGTTTGAGGTTGCTGTGAGCTGTGAAGGGACAGCACTCTAGTGAGGACTCTGTCTAAAAAAAAAAAAAGCCATCCTTGGGGGCCTTGGCACCTTGTCACTTGCAAGGATGGCATTTGGTGTCTGTGCCCTGTCCCAGAAGCTCTAAGTTAAATTTTTTGTGCCCCCTCAGTTCTAGGTATATCTCTTTTTATCCCTGTGAGGTAGGCATAAAAGAAGACCAAGATTCAAACCCTGCTGTAGAGGTAGCTAAAGGTGGGTGTTGCTGCCCACCCTCCATCAGCTGCTCGCCATTGTATTGTGCCAAGGGTGCCGGAGGAGCCCGGGGCCGAGGAACCCGCGTCCCCGGAGGAGAGTTCCTGGCTGAGCCTGCTGCACCTGGAGAGCAAGCGCCGGGCCATGCTGGCCGCGGTGCTGGAGCAGGAGCTGCCCACGCTGGCGGAGAATCTGCTCCTGGAGCAGGAGCAGGTGGGCGACCCACCCCGGCGCCCCCTGGTGGTCGAGTGTGGCAGGACTCCTGCAGATGACCTCCCTAAGCATCTCTCAGGGCTCG
This sequence comes from Arctocebus calabarensis, assembly GCA_963573935.1. Taxonomy (NCBI): domain Eukaryota; kingdom Metazoa; phylum Chordata; class Mammalia; order Primates; family Lorisidae; genus Arctocebus; species Arctocebus calabarensis. The sequence goes on from CAUYON010191747.1 coordinate 19,983, forward strand.
TGTGGGAACACGGGCTGACAGCCCTTGTCCTCCTTCTCAGGGTTCCTGTCTGGGCAGGAATCATGTGGAACAGCTGCTGCGCTGTCTCGGGGCGCACATCCACTCTCCCAACCGCCGGCAGCTGGTCCAGGAGCTGCGGGCTCTGCAAGGGCAGCTACAAGCTGAGGGCCTTGGGCCTACGTTGCTGCATGGACCGCTCTTTGCCTTCCCGGATGCGGTGAGCCTGCTTTCTCTTTAAGGCTACCCAGTAACAGATTGTGAGCTCCCTGTGCCGAAAAATGTGCGAGGACTTGATGTTCCAACATTCTGTGTCTCCTGTCTGATGATAGAGCCATTAGGAAGGGACATCTATCCAGTCCTAGCTTACCAGCCCTTCCTGTCATTCCAGCACTCTGATTCCACTTTCCTCCCACAGAGTTTCTAGGCCTTTCTGACTCAAGCCCCACGTCTAGTTGGGGCTCAGTAGTCTCAGCGGCGCCTTCCCTCCCTGTCTAGGTGAAGCAGATCCTCCGCAGGCGCCAAATCCGCCCACACTGGATGTTCGTGCTGGACTCATTACTCAGCCGCGCTGTGCGGGCAGCCCTGGCTGTGCTAGGCCGGGGTAACAGTGGGAGTGGATCCGGGTGAGGGTGTGGCCCCTGGGGGCGTGGTGAATGCCAAATAGGGCAGACAGAGGGCGTGGCTTGAGTGGGCCTGGATCCACAGGAACACGCTGCAGCTGGTGCGGGCGTTGCTAAATGGACCTGTCCCAGTCTAATCCCTGCTTAGAGCCCTGTACTCGGGGCCCACACTCCCTCGGTAGGGCCGGTGTCTGGGGGTCCCAAATGGGCCTTCTTGCCCTGTCTGAGCTCATCCCACTCGGAATGGCAGAGGTGGAGGAGGCAGTCCCATCTAGGTCAGAGTTAAGTAAAGAAGGGGAGTCCCAGCAAAAGCTACAGGAGACCCAGGTCCAGCAGAGCCTGCTCCCGGAGGAACCCAAACAGGGCCCCCCGCCTCTGATGGTGCAGCTGAGCCTCCTGCGAGCAGAGACTGATCGGTAAAGCCTCTTAGAATCTCTCATAGACTCCACGCCAGCTTCAACATCCTCTCCACTTGCCACTCCATTCTGCACTGTGCCTTTCAACAGGCTTCGCCAAGTCTTGGCTGAGAAAGAACGAGAGTGCCAGGTCCTGGTGCAACAGGCCCTACGGCAGGTGAATGAGGAGGCCAGGACCAACGCCCTGGCCTCAGAGCCCTCAGGTGAGTGGGCTCTGGCTGGAGTGGTGGGTGTGTCAGCTTCTAGCAGGAGCCACAGGCAGGCTCATCACCTGACTTTTTGACAGCTGCTCTCCCAACGGACCAGAGCCTGGTGCAGTGGCTACAGGAACTAAGTGTAGATTCAGCCACCATCCAAACGGTGAGGGGGCCCTGCCAGGTATCCCTGACTTCAACAACTACAGGCTCCATCTCTGTCTTTCTGCAGAGAATTTCAATAACGGAAGAGCACTTAATACAGTGGTTCTCAACCTTCCTAATGCTGTGGCCCTTTAATACAGTTCCTGTGGGTCACGACCCACAGGTTGAGAACCACTGACTTAATATATTCTTCCCATTGTACAGATGAGAAAACTGAGGCCCAGAAAAATGGGGGTGCTATGCCTTCTTCAACAGTAGAAGGGAGTTAGAATGTAGGTCTTTGTACACGTCTTTCTGGGATTTTATCTGTTTCTGTGGGTGTTTTGTCCACAACCAGCTGCTGAACCACAGCTTCACTCTCCATGCTCTGCTCACCTGTGCCACTCGAGATGACCTCATCTACACCCGCATTAGGTATATCTTGGGCCCTGCAGGGATAACCCATCCACATGGCCTCATGCTGGCCACCTGCAGGCCTGGCTAGGTTCGTCCCTTAGAAATCACAAGTGTACCTGGATTGCCTGGGCACTGAGGGAGCATTGGGCAGACAATGGGTACCAGAGAGAGCCCAGGACCACTTTCTGGCTGAGCCACATTGAGCCTACTACCCCCAGGGGAGGGATGGTATGCCGCATCTGGAGAGCCATCTTGGCACAGCGAGCAGGATCCACACCAGTTACCTCTGGACCCCGGGAGGCTGCATGAGCACATCAGAGGCAGGACAGAGCCAAGATGGACGGATGGAGAAGACATAGCTGCTTCTGACATGTCTACACTAACACCCAGGGGCAGCTGGAGGCCAGACAGGTGGGGGCCGGGTAGGGCCCAGGCCTAACCTCAGTGGGAGGAACCAACCACAGAGGCACCTAAGCACACTGAGCACTAACAAATATTTTTTCACAAAAATATTATTAAACAGAACACTTATGTACTCTTGTCCTGGCAATTTTAGAGGGGTGTCTGTGGGGGTGTCATAGAAATAGTCCCGAGGTCTTCGTGTCAGAGTCTGAAGTTCCTTAATCTGGTTCCTCACTTCCTTGGCTTTTTCCTGCTGTCACCTTCCCTCCTCTCTTTCCCAGCAGACACCAGCCCCTTATTTCCTTCAGAGCAGACTTTATTGACTTTACCTAAGGGCAGACCATGAGAAGAAGGTCCAGAGAGAAGGGTATGATAGGGCTATGTCCTGGGGGCCAGGTTGGTTCTGAGGGGTAGAAGGCCATCCACCCACTCGCATGGCTGCTCCAGGAGTGTCTGCCACAGCTGCTTCTCCTCAGGTGTGGAATCCATCCAGGGGACCTGGAGCCCGTAGCTGCTGCCTGGATGTGGGCGGGCAGGGGTGAAGGTCATGGTCACACTGTATACCTCAGGGCCCAAGAAGTACCTACTTGATCCCAGATTATACATTGTGCCCAGTCACTCCCAGTTGTCAGTGGACACCAAAGCTTGGGAAAGAGCAGAGAAGTGCCCAAGGCCACCCAGTATCAGCTCCTCTTGGGGACCTGCCCTGCTTACCAGTGCCCAGGCTGAGGCGTATGCCCCCCAGCTGGCGGCTGGCCAGGGCCCCATGGTCCCAGAGAGAGAGCTCAGCACAGGCCTGGCGCAGGTCAGCCGGCCCAAAGCCATCATAAACCATGGTATGGTTGAACATGGGGCTGAGGCTTCGACGCACCACCCTGGTACGCTGGCGGCTGGCCCGGCTGTCATCAGGAAGCACTGAGCTGTGGAGAAGGTGGGCTGGTGTCAGGTGACCACCACCCCTTCACATTCCCTAGAGGCAACCAGTCACCAAGTCCTACCCATTCTTCCTCACATAGTTCCATGTCCCCTGGCTCCTGTCTGAGACCTGGGCTCAAACCCTCACTGCCCTGGGATATTTGCACCAGATTCCTCTCAGACCTCCGGCACTTTAGGGCCCCAGAGTGATGTCTCTGAAATGCAGTTCTGCTACTTCCTGGGTCAATGACTTTCACAGGCTCCCTGTTACCCCTCCACCCTCAGGTAGTTTCCAAAGTTTTCAGAGCCTCAGAACCCTTTCTGCAAAAAAAAAAAAAAAATAGTTATTGCTTAAAAGTACAATGGCCTGAAAGAAAAACAGAATGCCTCTGGGTGAACCAGGGTTGGAAGCTCAGGACAGGTAAATCTCTATTTCTCTGAGGATGGTACAGCACCTGGAGGCACCGTACAACTACCCCAGAAAGTTTACTTTGAAAACCACAGAACTACAAGTTCAAGGCCAAGCCCCACAACCTGGCCTTCCAGGTTCTTCATGGAAGGGCTCCGGCTGCCTCTCAATTTCAGCTCTCCAATAAGTCCTACAGGTTCCAGGCACCCTAAAATGCAACTCTTCAAAGGTGTCCTCAACTTTCCTGACTCTAGGCCTTTGCTCAAGGTGACCTTTGCTGTTCAGTGGCCAAAGCCCAGACTACGGGGACAAGGGTTGATTGGCAGAGGTTCATGGGGGTCCTTAGCTCCCCTGCAAAAGGAAGAGAAGCAGCCAGGGCCAGACGCTCCTCACCATTGCACATAGGTATCCAGGGATGCTGAACGCAGTGGGATGAGGTCCTGAGCTTCCTTCACCCAGAAGTGCAGCTCTCCGCTGGGGGGCTGTCCTGCGCCTGCGGAGAGGCTCTACTCAAGCCCACCCCACCGACAGAGTCCACCCCCTCGAAGGAGAGGAGTCTCCCCCCTCCCAGGGTTCGTCCAGCTTGGCTTCAGGAGGGGCGGTCACTCACCCTCTGAGCCGGCAGGGACGTACTTGAGGGCCAGAGAGAGCAGCCCGCGGCTGGGAAGCTCATCGGGAGAAGGTGGAACCTGCGAGGGGGTGGGCTAGTCACGTGGTGTGGGTGGGGCCTAAGAAAAGGACCTCAAGGGGTGGGGGGGCGGGCGGTGCCTCCAGAGAAGGACCCTAGGGATCCTAACAGCCCCAGGCCATGAGGCGAGGGGTTGGGGTGAGGGTTTGAGGGACAGACTGACAGAGAGGGGAAAACCGGGTAGGGTGATGGTGGGAGTTCTAGCCGTGGGTCTCTCCACGAGGCCCTGCTGGCTCACCCGGGGCCGCAGGGGAAGCCACGTAGGCTCAGAGTCCCAGTTCCACGTGTCCAGGGGCACTTCGACTTCGCCCAGAAAGATGTTGCGACCCAGGCTTTCGCGGTGCCACACGGACAAGCTCAGCACGCGGCCCCGGAGCTCGACCTGAGGGATGGAGTACTGGGGACAGGAGGTGCTTTTTAGTGCAGCTCCGTTGGCGCCCTGGGGACCCTGGAAGGGGCCTGGACTTGGACTACCACTACGCTTACCACAATTCTAACACCCTGGGCTGGTCCGAAGGTCCTGAGATATCTAGATTGTTCACCGTCAGACAAATGGAACTCTTTGTTCTACTCTTTCCCGCAATCCTTGCTACTGCACCTGAATTCTTTTTTCTTTTTTTTTTGATACAGGGCCTCCACTCTGTTGCCCAAGCTGGAGTGCAGTGTTATCATCATAGCTCACTGTAACCTCAAATTCCTGGGCTTTAACTATCCTCCTAAGTAGCTGAGACTACAGGTGAACGCCACCAGGTCTGGATTCTTTCTTTTATTTTAGAGACAGAGCCTAAATTGTCGCCCTTGGTAGAGTGCAGTGGCGTCAGAGCTCACAGCAACCTCCAGCTCTTGGGCTTAGGCTATTCTCTTGCCTCAGCCTCCCGAGTAGCTGGGCGCCCGCCACAATGCCTGGCTATTTTTTTGTTGTTGTTGCATTTTGGCTGGGGCTGTGTTTGAACCTCCACCCTCAGTATATGGGGCCGGTGCCCTACTCACCGCGCCATAGGTGCCGCCCTCTTTCTTCCTTCCTTTCATCCCCCCTCCCCCTTTCCTTTTTTTGAGACAGTCTCACTTTGTTGCCCTCAGTAGAGTAATATGGCATCACAGCTCACAGCAACCTCAAACCTTTGGACTCAAGCAATTCTCTTGCCTCAGCCTCCCAAGTAACTGGGACTACAGGCTCCCGCCCCAACGCTGGGCTATTTTTAGAGACAAGGTCTTGCTCTGGGCTGGTCTCCAACTCCTGAGCTAAAGCAATCCACCTGCCTCTGTCTCCAGAGTGCTAGGATTACAAGTGTGAGCCATCACGCCCAGCCAGGATACCTTTTCTAATTTTTTGTGGCTACAGGGTCTGGCTATGATGCTCAGGTTGGTCTTGAACTCTGGCCCAAAGCCATCCTCCTGCATTGGCCTCCCAGAGTGCTAGGCTTACAGGCTTGAGACATGGTGCTTGACCTCAACTTGTTTTAAAAATTGTTTTTGGGCTTGGCGCCTATAGCTCAACGGGCTAAGGCGCCAGTCACGTACACCTGAGCTGGCGGGTTCGAATCCAGCCCCGACCCGCCAAACAACAATGACGGCTGCAACCAAAAAAAAAAAAAAATGGCCGGGCGTTGTGGCGGGCGCCTGTAGTCCCAGCTACTTGGGAGGCGGAGGCAAGAGACTCGCTTGAGCCCAGGAATTGGAGGTTGCTGTGAGCTGTGATGACACAGCACTCTATCCAGGGTGA
>CAUYON010191748.1:0-10313 GCA_963573935.1 Arctocebus calabarensis
TAAAGGAGGAGATGGGGAAAGACTGGGAGAGAAACGGAGAGAGCTTCTCTCTCCCCACTAGAATTTTCTCCCTCTAACAGATGCCTTAATGTTTTCTGTATTCTTTTCTGTGAATAAATTCTGTCTTACAAAAAAAAATAATAATAATAAAATAAAAAATAAAAATAGAATGATCATATGATCCAGCAACTCCACTGCTAAGTATATGCCCCAAAGAGATGAAAGCAGAGTCTCAAAGAGATAGATGTATACCCATGGTCACAGCATCATCCATCACAATATCCCAGAGGTGGAATCTATCCAAATGTCAACAGATGAACAGACAAATAAAATGTGCTGTATACGTACAGTGGAATAGTATTCAACCTTATAAAGGAATAATTTTTTTAAGACTGGGTCTCCCTGCATTCCCTAGGCTAGAGTGCAGTGGTACAATGACAGCTTTTTTGTTATAACCTCAAACTCTCAGCCTCAAATGACCTTTCTCTCCCAGCCTGCTGAGTAGCTAGGACTACAGTTGTGCACGATCACTCCCGGTTAGGTTTTTGTTTGTTCGTGTTTTTTGGTAGAGATGGGGGGTATTGTTATGTTGTCCAGGCTGGTCTTGAATTTCTAGCCTCAAGGGATCCTCCAGCCTCAGCCTCCCAAAGTCCTAGGATTACAGGTGGAGGCCATCACCCCTGGCAGAAGCCATATTCCCATTAACACTGCATTGTGGATGAACATTGAGGACATTATGGTAAGTGAAAGAAGCCAGCCAGAAAAAAAGACAAATGCTGTATGACTTCCCTGGGGAAGTCAAAACCACAGACTCACAGTGGAATGGCGATTGCAGGGCATATTGAAGAAATAGCAAAAACAGATTTTAAAAGGTTCTGGAGAAGGATGGTGATGGCGCCTGCACAGCACTGTGAATGTACTTAATTATCACTGGACTGAACGATTAAAAATGAGTGAAATTGGGGGGAAAATGAGCAAAATGGCACATCTTACGCTATGTTCATTTTACTAGAATTAAAAATAAAATGAAAAACAAGGTTGAAAGTGATATCATAAGGGCAGAAAGCTGCTTGTGTGTTCCCTTTCCCCATTTGGGGCACTCTGAGTGGCCAGGCTGACCCCCAAACTGCCTTGCTGTGACTGTGCCCCGATCCCCTATGTGTCCCCTGTGCCCCAGATCCCTATGTCCCCAGTCCCCTGTACACCAGTCCCCTGTACCCCAAGTCCCTCCTGTTCCCCAGTCCCCTGAACCCCCAGTTCATTTGCTGCTCCCCTTGTTTCCTGCAGAGCTCTGAGCACAGACGTTAGTGGTGGACAATTCTTAGGTAAGTGTGATCTTCAAAGCACAACGGTTAATTTGGGGGATATTCTGTAAATCTTGAGTATCAAAGGGCAAGATAAAACCCTTGGACAAGAAAAATTTAAAAACAAATTGCAGAAAAGAAAAATAAAGACTTCTTCTCCTGAGCTTACGGTCTCTGAGTTTTCAAGATGATTGAAAGAGCAGAGACAGGAGAAGATTTGATAGGATGTTTTACTATTCCTGTTTATGGCATCCTTTTGAAATTTTCTCTGTTTTGGCATAGAAAACCAGCCAATCTCCATAAAATGAATTGGGGTGTTGGGTATCAAAGTGTCAGCCCTGGCCAGACAATGACATTGTGTGAGAACTGTTAGAAATGCAAATTCTCAGTTTGTGAAAGCTAAAAAAAAATAGAACGATGGTTACAGGGGCTTCTAACTACAGCCAATAATAATGTATTTTATTCTTCAAAATAACTGAGAGGACATTTCACCTGTCTAACCACAAAAGTGAGTGAGGGGAAGAATATGTTAATTAGCTTGATTTGATCATTCCTTTGCAGGCATGTATCAAAACATCACATTTTATTCAATAAATATAAAAGAGATTAAAAAATAAGAAAGGCAAATTCTCAAGCATGACCCTTGACCTACTGAATCTTTAGAGGTGGAGCCCAGAAATCTCCATTTCAAGGAGACTTCAAGGAGACTCCATTTCATGGATTCTGAACCTCCCTGGGTGGAGAACTACTAAAATGTCCCAGGAGCTGCAAAATCGCCTGAGATTCTCCCAACCAAACAGATCTGTATTTTGCTCTAAACTGACACAAAGGGCCACAAACGCTAAAAAAAAAACAAAAAAAACAGGGGTTGGAGGAAGGGGATGGGGGCCATAATATACCAGGCGGTTGTAATTAATACCATGATTCCTCTGACCTGAGTTTCTCCCTACAGTCATGCTTGGAAGCTGGCTGATGAATGAAGTGAGGGGCCCCTCCTGCCGGCAGAGCCTCCAGAGTCTTCATCCTCCCTGAGAGGCTGCAGCCCACCTACTCTGCGCAAGCTGAATGCATTTCATCAGAGGCGTGGCGCTGCACCAGGAGCAGAGATCAGGTTCCCGTGAGGGTCCTCGCTGCAGTGCGGCTGGGGAAGCCTTCAGTGGTGTCTAGATTTGTGGGATGGCTATTTTCAGTTGCTCATTCAGAAGGGGTTTCCTCCTTTCTAAACACGTCCAAATGTCCACCCTCCCCTATACCGGGGCCTCAGGGGACACTGACTCTGCTGCCAGCTCTAGAGTGGTCAAAGCCAGTTAAAGTAACCCCATTCTCCTGTTTGCATCAGTCCAAGAGGGGCCCAGAAAACATGAGGGCCAGTGTGGCACTGACCAGTCACCTGCTGGAGTCAGATAAGGAGGCGCATGCTGTGGCCACCTCCTGCCACCCTGAGAGAGCCTTCTCACGCTGGCCCCACACTGGTGCCACATGGTGGACAGATCCAGAGAATCGGAGTTCCCATCCTCCGGGAGCCTAAAGCTTATTCTGTCACCAAACCCAGAAGGAGCCCAGCCCAAGTCACAGCCTCCCTGCACGGAAAGCCAGTTACCGAGACAGAATTGCCAGGAAATGAAGGTGGAAGTGGAAGATGCTTCTCACATCCAGCTCTCTGACCAACTCCAGGCAGGACTGTTATCAAGAGTGGTGGAACGCAGGTCAGATTCCCCAGGGTTTGAGGTCATGGGGTCTGCGGTGGCCTGATTCAAGCCAGCTGTCAGTGACAGTGATGGTGACAGGTGGTGAGCTGTCAGGATGTCCTGCAGAGAAGTGAGTTAAGCAGGAAGATGACAGTGTTCTTCTGTTCATGAGGCTTGACTGGTCTGGAAGTCTGAGGTGCAGGGAGAGAAAAAGGACAGCTGAGGTAGGGGCATCTTGCAAGGCCACATGACCCAGAACTTGTCTTTGTCTTCATGGCTTAACCCGGCTCAAGCCAGTTTGTTCCTAGTTTTTGGTGACTAGTTGCACAAAGCACCCAAGTGCGACATTGTCACCAACTACCTTCTGTGGGCTGTTGGGTCCACCTTCCCAAGTGTTAACAGAGCGCTTCTTTTTTTCCTAAATCACCGCAGATCTTAACTTTCTCAACCACACTTTTGAAAAGTTCTCCAGTTTTCTACTCCAGTGGCTCCTGGATTTACAAAACTAATAAGGATAACAACAATGACAGCATCTGCACTGTGGTGCTTGCTGTGTGACAGGCCTTCCTAGGGGCTTTGCAAGGGAGCTGTCCCCAGTGGCCCTCATTGCCTCGGTTTTACAGGTGGAGAGACAGAAACACAGACAGTTTCATGCGTAGGAAGCCCTAAACCAAGTGTTGGAACCCATGCAATGGGGTCTCAGAATTTGGGCTCTGAACTTAAGCAGGTGTAAGCACAGTGGCCATCTCTTCCCTTCCCAGACTGCCTCGCTCTGCCCTTAGTGTGGTCTCCAACCACCTCCTGCCTCCCACAAACCCTCTGTCACCCACAAGGTAACATTTGGATTCCTTTCTTCCCCCCTGGATTCCCTGTAATTTTTTCAAGTGTGTAAGCAGCATCTGATTTACTATTGTATCTCCCAGGCTAAAGTTTGGAGTCTAGAAAGTACTCCAGAAATGTTTATTCATTGACTGACTACGTCAGGAAGAAAGGGACTCAGAGACCGATGGCCAGGGATGACAAATCATAGGCATAAAAAAAGGAAGGCATTATAAGAAACTAAACTCTATAGGAAAAAATAAATAATCTAATTTTAGATCTGACTACAAAAGAAGACATACAAATGGCCAATGGGTATATGGAAAAATTAGTCAACATCATTAATTATAGAGGCATGCAAATCAAAACTACAATGGGAGATCATCTCACTCAGTTAGAATGGCTTTTATGAAAAACACAGACAATAAATAAAGCTGGCGAGCACGTGGGGAGAGGGGAGCCCGTCTGCTGCTGGGGGGAAGGTGAAGTAAAGCAACCACCATGGGAACACCATGCAAGTTCCTCTAAAAACTGGAAATGGAGCCACCATGTGATTCAGCAATCCACTGCTGGGCATTCACCCAAAGAAAGAAAATCTCAATGTGGAGGAGACACCTGCACCCTGTGTTCCTTTCTAGCATATTCACAGCAGCTGAGACGTGAAATCACCCTCGGTGTCCAATGACAGACCGTGGACAAATGTGGTGTCCGCACACACACAGCAGGAGAAGAAGGAGATCTCAACACTCACGGCAACGTAGATGGAACTGGAGGGCATTGTGTCATAATGAGCCATGTCTGGAATAAGCCAGACACAGACAAACAGCAAATGTCCTCGCTCACATGTGAGAGCTAAGAAGAAACTGAACTCATGGAGACAGACAGGGTCAAGATGGCCATCAGAGGTGGGGAAGGGAAGTGGGGAGGAGGCAGACAGTGGGGGTGGTTGATGGACACCAAAATACCGTCATACGGATGAAATAAGCTAGTATCTGGTGGCACCTAGGGTGACTAGTTAATAATAACTTATCACACACTTTAAAATAACTAGAAGAGCGGGATTGGCATGTTCCCACCACGAAGAAATGGTAAATGGTTAAGCTTATGGATGCCCTGATTACCCTGGTTTGATCATTACATGCTGCATACCTGTGTCAAAACATAATATGCACCCCACAGATATATACAATTATTAAGTACACATGATAATTTTTTTAATTTTTTTAAAGGGAGAATATATATCACCAATAGAATATGGTGAATACTATGGAACCAGCTTGCCTGGGTCTGAATACCTATTTGCCAGCTACATAAACCTGAAAAGTCTACTGACTTTCTACATGCCTCTATTTGTTCATCTGCAAAATGGGGGTATCAGTCCCCACCTCACACAGCTGACACAAGAACCAAATTAGTTGACACAAATGGAACTCTTAGAGCAGTAGCAGACCCAGGGTACACACCAACAAGCCGTGGGCCTTGAGTGGGAGAGCCCGGCTCCTGCTCCCACCCCACCACCTGCATCCTGGGCAACCCTGGACACCTGTGAGCTATGACATCCTCACCTGTGGACTGGCAGTGAAACTCAGCAAACATCAGCTACGCCTAGGGGAGGAAGTTGGAGGTGAATTACTCAACCTCCCTTTGCTGTAGACCCCTCTTCCCGAAAAGTGCGTATAATCTTAGCATCACCTTCAAAATTTTAAAGGATTAAATAAATAATGCATATGAAGTCCATGACATAGTGGCCAGGACCAAGTAAGTGTTCAGTTAAAGCAAGTTGTTGCAAATGCAATATAATAAAGCAGACATCTGCCCCACGGACACACAGTCAGAACTGACTCAGGAAAGAAAGTGGAGCCGGGGGAGGAGAGAGACGCCTCAGCTGGATGCCTCTGCATTATCACGCTGACCTCAGGGCGCTGGCAGTCACATCATGGTCAGCGTGCCAGAGCCCAGGGGCAGAAGAGGAGGCAGAGGACGGCAGAGCCGAAGGACGTGAGCGTAAGCCGGGCTGCAAGGTGACTTTGGCTTCTCTTTTTCTCTTACCCTTTGAATCCAATCAGTTCAACCAACCTACTGATGTCGTCCATGGTTGAAATCAATCCTCACGTTACCCGGTGTCCATAACCCAGAGCCACACTCCCGCAAGGAAATGCCCGAAGGCAGTTTTCCCCTCCAGGCAAACGCGTGTGTTAGACAACGAGAGCCCAGGTCCCCACCCCTGTTTTCCCTCCTCCCCACTCATCCTCCTAGCCTTTCAGACCCCCACTTCTCTGTCAGCCTGCTTCTTTCTTTCTTTCCTTCTCATTTGGCTCTTGAAAAGTTCAGAGTAAAAATTTGTCATTCACTTTCATCTTTCCCAATAAAAGATGTTGTCATCCCTCTCAACGATTATTGATTTGTTACTTATTATTATAATTGCTATTTCACATATGACTGAATATTGTAAGCTACCTTGAGTTCTTTTGGAATTATGCAAATATAAAGAAACCATAGATTAGTATCGACAGCAGTACAGCCTTCTGAAACTGAGAGAGACTGGACAGAGGCGGGGGAAGAAGCCAGCCCTAATATGAATGCCACCTGATTTTTATTCTTTCCCTAAAGTTATGGCTTTTTAAAACATTGTTGGTAAACTATGGATTTAGGATATGTCCTAAGGTCTTTCTCTATTAAGAAATTCTATGACCTTCTTGAAACTGAAGGTTTTGAACACAAAACATAAAAGTTAATGGAAGGCATTATTATTTGATGAAGGGAACCACAGTTCAAGTGTAACAGAATTTCAATCCTGTAGGGAAGGTTCTGGGCTGCAGAGCCCGCAAAGCCTCATGCTCTCCTCTCTGGCTCAGGCCCGCAATGCTGCAGGGCACAAGCTGGAAGGGGGATTGAGTAGAGACCTTTGGATGAACTCCAGGGTGTTCTGGCGCCCTCAGCCAAGGAAGATCGCTGCAAAATCAATACCCCGCCCCGGGGGGGCCACAGAAACACCACTGGAGGGAGCTTGTTTTATTCTGTGTTTTCCATTATTGTTTAACTCGGAGGGGGAACTAGATTAGTATATAAACATTTTCTCAAAGAAGAGTCACAATGTAATAAATACAAATAACCAAACAATTGCATTGAAAGCAGACTGACACATGCACCCAGGTGGGTGGAAAAGACCCCTCTGTCCCACCTGGAACACCGAGTTCAGTCTGGTGGGGGTGGGCAGAACCTTTCCAGGTTTGGAGACTGTCAAGCCCCAGCCCTGTGCAGAATTCATTCCTTTCTGAACCACACAGACTCATTGATTTTGCAGAGGCAGAAAAGCAAAACCTCAGCAAAACAAAGAGCTCCAGACTGTTGATTCCTCATTGTTAAATGCTATGGATTTTACCCAAGCCACGGACGGAGGAAAAGGTCATCTGTCATCAGAAGCATGGAGGAAAGCCCACAGTGCCGGGAGAAAAAAAAGTCCTTCCGTGATGGGCTCTCAGCCTCCCATAAGACAGTGACGCAGGTCAGTAGCCCCTTGTCGCACTGTCCACCTCAAGGGTCCCCCACCAATGCGGCTCACACAATTTCAGGGACACCGTCCACAGAGCCACGTGTGGGTGTGCAGGACACAGCCTGGCAGCCTTGCTGCGTGGTGACACAACACCACCGGCTGGTAAAACAGCCCCCTACATACACTAGCTTACCAACCCTTTTGCTTAACAGCATTTAATATAACCCATTCTGTATAAGATATTGTACCAGTGCTGTGGGGAAAATAACTTCCCCACCTCTAAGAGTTTACAGCCACTAATTCAAAAGTAAGGCATGTATGGATAACCCAGGTGAGAATCGGAGAAGGACAGCTGTGAAGAGATCCATGTAGACCAGTCAGGAGGAGCAGGTGCGCTGTTCTGGGCACTTGTGAGAGCTCCATTGCAGGTACCCCGCAGCCCAGCCCCGGCATGGGACAGGTCAGGGTTTGACCACAGCCTCTCCGCCTGCCAAGCAAAGCTGCTCTGAGGTTCAAGTTCTTCACCCATAAGAGGGGGATGAACCAGAGTAGCCCTGGGATGAAGTGAGATTGTGGATGTGGAGCATGTCAGCAAGTGCCCGGCCCCGGACAGATGCTGGGCAATGTCTGTTGTTGCTATGTCATTACCAGCCCCACCTGGTGACATCCAGAGTGTTCCTTGAAGGAATTTGATCCAGGCCTTGAAGGCTGAGTAGGACTCAGCCGTGTCCTGTGAGGAGAAGGGATGCCAGGATGCAGGAGCTGTAGCCGCAGAGCCTTGGGGGCAGGAACATCGCTCTCTGGGCAGCTGCTCTGCCACTGAGGGGCAGGGCACAGGCTAGAAAGGTGAGAGCCTGCCCAGCAGGGCTCACCCTTCTTGGCAGCTCTGGTGAAAACTTCTGTACCCTCAGGAGAGGGGGGCTGCTCTGAAGCTAACACTGGACAGAGCACCTGCAGGAGCTATGGATTGGGAGGACTTGAGGCAGGGACCCTGTTAGGAGTCAGCAGTGGGAGCAGAAAGATGGGTGGTCTAGGGGGACATTTGAGAGCTCACCTGGACCTCAGCATGACTTGAGGCCAGCCTCTGCCTACAGGACGTCCACTGCATGGCCAGGAAGGAGCAACCTACACAAAGCGTCACTGCCAACTACTCCAGGCCTTGGGTGCTAGAACCACCCAGAGCCAGCATGACGGCCATCAGCACCGCAGGGCTCTGGGCTCTGGGAAGCTGTGCATCAAACCCCAAGGTGGTCACCCAGGAGGAGGCGGCCCCCTCACAGGTACTCACTGAGGGACAGTCACCCAAAAGTTGCTGCTGGAGGTGCTGCAGGGTGTGAGAATAGGTCCTGCTTCATGACACCCACAAGCCTAGGACAGGAGCTGAGAAGTTCTGAAGCACAGAAACAAGGGAGAAGCCATCTGACAGGACCTGCAATGAGTCCCAGGGAGCCAAGGTGACAGAGGATGGAGCCAAAGCAGGTGCCACAGCCCTGCCCTGTCCAACAGGCCCCCCCTCTCAGGCTGGTGCTGCTCCTGGGGACTTCACCCTCCTGGTGGCCAACACCTATCCATTGGCCCTGTTTCGCATGTCAGCTGTCATGTCACATGTGTAAGAGGTAAGCCCCATCAGACCCACCGGTCATCTCGACCCACCCAGGGACAGCTAGTCTAGAAAGTGCATGCTGAACAGAATCTAGAGAACAACCAGATGTCCTAGAAGCTGAGTTTCTGTGATTTTATCACTTTTTTCCTTTTTCTTTCTTTCTCATATCTTTCTTTTTCTTTTATGTCAGACAGATAGTGTGCTGACACCAAAACAAGCGATGCACATTTCACACGTGAGTGTGAAAACCCAGTCATCACACATTTGAACCACGAGTGTGTGAACCTATTTGATTAGGGGAGCCCTCAGTCACTGGTGTTGGGGGGCAACAGACTTGGACAGTCCAGACTCGGGCATCACACCTGTCCTTTCCCAGCTAAGCAAGTGACTTGGCCCAAATCATTCACGTCCTGGTATCTGTTTCAGGAACAGGGACTTCCTATGGGTCACTTCCCTCCCTCTCTCCTCGGAACATGAGGCAGAATTTAGTCTCCAAAACCAGCATTCAGATCTAGTGGTCACTAGTCTCCTCTTTCACCCCAGAGAAGGTGCAAAGCTAGGCTGCGGGGTCAGGCTAAGCCAAGCCTTTGTGGCTGATCCCAGGCAGAGAGGATGGATGAAAGGGGCAGAGCCCTGGGAAGCAGGGCAGCTTGCCAGCCTGCGCTGCCTCAAGTGCTCAGAGCTGCCCCTTCTCCCCGGAAAGTGCATTTCTAGAATGAACATCATACTCCTGCCTGACTAGAGAGACATTAACCCACAGTGGGTGGCGTTTCTCCATCCCAGGATCATCCCTAAGCCTGCTCTCGACCTCTCTGCAACATACTCAGAGTATCCCTGGTCTCAGCACAGATCATCCCAAGTCACAGATAATTGGTAAATCCAGCACTCTGCAAATCAAGGGCAAATTCCAAGCAATTAAAAGCTGAGTCACATGGCTCAGCGCCTGTGGCTCAAGCGGCTAAGGCGCCAGCCACATACACCTGAACCGGCGGGTTCGAATCCAGGCTGGGCGGCCAAAGGACAATGACGGCTGCAACCAAAAAATAGCTGGGCGTTGTGTCAGGCACCTGTAGTCCTAGCTACTTGGGAGGCGGAGGCAGGAGAATCATTTGAGCCCAGGAGTTGAGAGGTTGCTGTGAGCTGTGATGCCACGACACTCTACCCAGGATGACAGCTTGAAGCTCTGTCTAAAGAAAAAAAGCTGAGTCACAGCTAAACTGCAGCTAATTTGAAATTGTATTTCTTATATAATGCAAAACGTGCTGAGCAGAGACGCAAAGACAAAAGAGCCCTCCTGCTTTTGCAGACGGGCTGGACACCGCAGTGAGGCTCCCACTCTTCTCAGTCAACACCTGGCATCGGAGAAATGGAATCGTTTCCTCTCCTGTCTTCTGCCCGACACAAAT
>CAUYON010191753.1:0-19413 GCA_963573935.1 Arctocebus calabarensis
AGCTCTCGTTTGCGTGTTGCTTCTTCTGCTAGCTGCTGAGGGCTGTGCAAACTTCCCGGCGAGGCCGCCATCACCACTCCTTGTGGCAAAGCGGTCGTGGGGGCTCGGATCTGGTAAGTCGGCATGTCACCAGTGGCGGCTCTCCAGAAGGGTTAAAGGAAGGCTTACAGGAAAAGCTACTCGGTCCAAGCGCGATCGGGCAGAGAGGCAGTGGTGAGCTAGTTAACAAACTCTGGATCTGTCAGCAGCGCTTGACGAGGCAGAAAGGAACTGACTCTGGGTCTCTATTTATTATCATAAAATGAGAAGCAGACAAAAGTTGCTTGTCTGACCTTAGCACTGATTAGGGAGGAGATGGAGAAGGTCAGATAGAATGTCTCCACCTTTGTTTTTGCAAAACTGCAGACTTTGAATATAACCTCTTTGCCTGTAGCACCAAGAGACCTTTGGAATCTAGAGAATCTTTACCATCACTATTATTGCCACCCCTCACATATGCATTTTCTCTTGGAGGCCAGTTTTCTGTTCTGCACGCACACGACTCACATACCATTTTCATGATTCTCTAGGTCTCCCAAGCAGGAAGTGAGTTTTATGTCAAAGATCAGGGCTCAGTTTCTCCTACATGTCTCATTGTTTTTCTCTCTTGAATTACGTGTTCTGAGGAAATTCAGCTGTCATATCATGAGCAGCCCCAGCAAGAGGGCTGTGTGGGGAGAAAGCAAAGCCTCCAGCCAGCAGCTGTGAGTGCGCCATCTTAGAAGCATTTCCTCCGGCCCCAGTCCAGCCTTCGGATGACTGCAGCCTGGCCAGAGACCTTGAACCGGAACCACCAGCCGAGCCTGTCCTGGATTCCTGGCTCTCAGAAACTGTGACACCGCAAGTGCTGGTTGCTTTAAGTTGCTGAGTTTTGGGGCCATTTGTTAAGTAGCTAACACAGATCCTTGTGAAGTGACAAGTATGCAGGTGGACCTACAAATCTGAAATTCAGGAAAGGGGTTCAGTTGGGATACAAAGTTGGGCGTTATCAACATATAGATGATATTAAAAGCCACCCGGAGCAAAGATTACATTTTTGTGGACGCTTTTCTGACTTCTTGGCTCCCTCGTGTGTGCTACATTGGATGTCCGTGTGGCCCTGCTGTGACTTAGCTCATCCTCTCAGAGCAGTGGAGGGGCAGAATTTGGATGGATGGAGGGCCTAGGGCTCAACATTGCACAGAGGGCATCCTGGGCTAGTGTGACCTTGTCTGACCAGCAGGGAGGACAAGGGGCCTTCTGAAGCCAGCCCCCGTTCTCAGGCATTGCTGAGTCAACCAGATAGTGCAGCTTCTGATTAGGAACCCTGCCCTTGGCCTGATGCTCTGGTCTAGTTGGGGTCCCCTTCTTCCCTGGGAAGGGGACAGCAGGTCCCAGGCGATGCTGGCTGCCCCAGTATGTAACCTGCAGCTGGCACAGCTGGAGAGGCGCAGAAAGCTTTCTGCACAGAAGGACGCTTTCCCCAGGCAGATGGCACTTTGCTAACCGCACAATCTCCTAGTGCTGAGAGCTCATCTGTGCCCCTCACAGCGGCTTCCCCCAGGGGTCGTCTCTGTCTGGCGCCTAGAGCACCCTGCCTTCCACCAGTCTTCCTCTTGCCCGAAGCCCTTTTAGCCCTAGCCTTTATTCCTCCCTCTTTGATCCTGTGGCTGTCATGTGCTGAGGGCTGCAGCCTCCACCTGGCCGGAGGGAAGGAGCCTGGTGGGGATTGGCCTGCTTGGTTCCCCCCCTCCCTGTCCTCCTTCCCCTGGGAAGGCAGAGGTCAGGGCAGCATCAGATTTACCGCAAAAGAGTCTGAGCTTGCAGCCCCCACTCACAACCAGATCCATTCAGTGACAGACGTCGGCTAAGCTCCCAGAGTGTCTCAGCTGGGAGACTCCAAGGGGAATATGAAGCTGCCTCCCAGCTGCCCCCTACCCCACAAGGGAAGACAGAACCTACAGAGGCAAGAACAAGGTGTGGGAGGCACCAACACCCTGGGGGAAGCAGAGTTACTTTTATTTTTTGAGACAGTGTCCCACTCTGTTGCCCTGGGTCAAGTGCCCTGGTGTTATATCTCGCATGAACCCAGACTCCTGGGCTCAAGTGATCCTCTTGCTTCCCAAGTGGCTGGGACTCAGGTACACACCAGAATTCCTGGCTAGTTTTAGTAGAGATGGTGTCTCTCTCTTGCTCAGGCTGGTCTCAAACTCCTGAGCTCAGGTGATCCACCCACCTTGGCCTTCAAGAGTGCTAGGGTTACAGGCATGAGACAATTACTCTCATAGGGACTCCCTAATGCTGGATGCTTCCCTGCACATAGATTTCTTCTACTGAAGTACAGGGCTTCTCCATCCCAGAGCCGCTCTCAGCCTTTCCCCACTGCTCTGTGCTGGGAGGCAGACCCCATCAACTAAGCTCCCCTGACTCTGGCTTCAGAGAGAAGGTTCAGGATCTCTCCTATCCCCCCTAACCCCTAAGCCTCTGCTGGGTCTTCCATCAAAGGCCTGTGCCTGAGGCTGTCTCCTACAGTCAGGAGACAACTGTAGCTCTCTCCAGGCCTCTCATATTGGCGTGGGAGGAGTGATTTCCTAATGACCCTTCCAGGGACAGCTTTGAGCTCAGAAGGGCCCACAGCATCTAATGCTCTGTGCTTGTTGTCTTGAACGCCTTTTTTTGAACAAGGGGCTGTATTTTCATTCTGCTCCTAGTACTTTTGCCAAACCCTCCTGGTCACACTGTTGGGGGGCTGCATCTGCTGCCTGCTGGGTCCACTTTACATCAACCAAATGGAGTTTGAAGGAACCTCTGTAGGATGCCCGAGTCAGTGTCTGAGCTAACTAGTCAGTGGCAGAGCTGGGACCCAAGACTCTCACCTCCGCTTGGGTGTGTGGCTGGGTGGTGTGCCTGGGTGCAGACCGCAGCACTCTGCACGCACACTGATTCTGTCTTGTTAGGAAAGTCACGAGGCTTTGGGACCTCTCCTCCTCTCATCACGATCCCGCTTGTTTTTCTGATCATTTTGGCCGTGCCTGGCTCCCAGCTTCCTGCTGGCCTGAATCTCAAATGCAGCTGCCCCGACCTCCTGGTGGCCGGGAGGCCAGGCCTCCCCTGGTCTCCGGCATGGGCTCCTCCTGCCATCCCAGTCCTGGGTCTGCCACCTGCTGCTCCCAGCAGAGAGACCCTCACTCCTCCTTCTGAAGCCTGGAAGCTCAGGCCGGAACGTAACAGATGAGAAAAGGGAATTTGGCAGGGGCTTAATGCTCTTACCAGCTGCCCCTAATTCTATTTTGAAGGGAAGAAGGAGAGGGGCACCGACAGGCGGGAGACATTTCCCCTGATGGAGACGAGCCGGGAATCAAGATGAATGGAGGCTCCCTTTGGATGCTCTTCTAACCATCAAACTCTGTTTTCTTGGCAGACAGGCACAGGATCAAACTGCTTCCAGGGGGGCCCTGGGGCAAGTTGCAGAAGCAGGACCCTTGGTGTCGCTGCAGATTGGATGTCCGTGGGATGCTTGGGGTCTGAAAGGGAGGGCTTCCACTCCCTCTGCCTTTGGTCTTGGCCTTTCTAGCCAGCACAGTCCCTTTGGAGACTACTGGACCTTGGAGAAAATGGGAGGGACCTCGACTCTGAATTCAGACAAATCTGGGTTCATTTTCCCCTTCATTTCCTGCAGCCCAGCAGGTACACACCGAATCAAACCAGAAGGGTCTTGCTTTGACTGAGTTTGAGTGCTGTCTCTGTTGCTTCCCAGCTAGGTGACCTTGAACAAGCTCCTTCACCTCTCAGAGCTTTGTTTTCCTCCTCAGGGACATGGGGAAAGTCATACTGATTCTCAGCATCAATGTAGGCATCAGAGTTTGTGCAGATAAAGCTTTGTCCTCCCTCAGGCCTGTGGTAAGGACTCTGAGTACACTAACCGCAATCACTAATCATCAGGGACTGCTGGGTGGGACAGGCTTGGGGTGGGGGCGTCTGAGGGGAATGGTGTCCTGAGTCGATGTCCTGTTTAAAAACACCCAGGGACAGGGGGTGGTGGAGGAGCCCCACCTGGAGAAAACAATTGAGAGAAAATCCCCCTCATCTCAGCAGCATCCAGCCCGTCTCCCCACTGTAGGTTCCGAGCTCCGGGGGGTCCCGGCTCTCCTTCCTCCCTCGTTATTTAAAGTTGGAGGGGTGTGTAAATCAACCAAAATAATTCACGAGAATCATTAGCGACTCCAAGGCGGCATCTTTTACCGGCAGCATTAAATTAAAAACAGCACAAAACTGCGGCTTTTTAAAACCCATCAGCTCTGCTTCCCCCCTCCTGCCTGGTGTAATCGGAGGCTGCTGGGATCTAATGAAATGAAATTAGCATCTCCAGTGCCCCTCTGGCTACTGGTTATTCGAAAACATCTCTCTGTCGTGAGAGCTGCGGGGAGATGTCAGAATCGCGAGGGGGTCCCTCCCTTCTCTGCCAGCCCCCTTGTTCTGTGCTGCCCACCTGCCCACCTGCCCAGTGGTGTCCGGGCTGCTGGTGCTGCAGACGGCGCAGGGGAGCTGTGAGTTCCCCTCTGTGCCTCTGCAGAGACCAGCTGGTTCACACTGGTCAGCTCCTCCTGGTTTCCCGTGACAACCGCTCATCAGGACTCTCTCTCTCCAAACCTCTGACAGGTGCCTCTAACTGGTGTCCTCTCTCCCATCCCTGGATGTTCAGCCGGCTGGGCACACAGGCTTCAAACTTCTTGGCCATCCTCTTTCTCATTTACCTGCCTCCCTCTCTTCTTTCTGGCTGAACAAGGAGGCCGTCCAGCTCTCGGTGTCACTGCCCTGGCTTGTCCCTAGGGCTCTTTTGGGGTTTCTCCATGGGGTGCCATGGCATTTCTCTTTGTTGCTGGGGGAGCTGTGCTCCCGCCCACTCCATGCAGGGGTGCCCTCTGCAGTCACAGCAAAAAGAGACAATGCCCACTGCAGGGCTGGCGCCCCTGGGTACCGTGCCACCCTGGCCAACAATCACCGCCTGCCTTCCTTCCTTCCTCCCAGACACTCCTGTTAGCTCTGAGTTTTCTAAAATGAGGAATGACTGTTTCCATTCTCTCCTTAGAGCCTTTCATCAGCTCCCAGGGCCTCGGTTCTCAGTCTCACTGTCACAGCATGAGGGGGTGTCTGCACCATTAGGGGATGTGGGGGGGAGGGACAGATGGAGACGTGGACATCAGCTCCTTGGCAGGGCTGCCGTGACTTCCTGTCTGCCTCCCCAAAGCCACAGACCGTGCACTCTGGGCTTTGCTCACTTAGGGCGTCTCCCGGGCCCTGTGGTCGATAGGAATGAAGTCCAAACTCCTCGGCCTGGTGGGAGAGATGCTCTGGGTGCTTTGCCGGCCCTTCTGCCTGTCAAAACTCCACATTTGGGGTCAGCAGCAGTAATGGGGCTTGTCCCTTGTACCGCTGTATCTGGATACCCTGCTGGGGCTTTTTGTCACCCTCTTTCCAGAGGCAAAGCTGAGGCTCGCAGGGCTGCGATCCTCAGGCTGAGGGGGTCCCATACTCCCGCACCTTCTCGAGTCACTCTGTGACTCCTTCACCCTTCATCCACCTGTGCTCTGGGTCTCCATACCTCAGCCACTTCTGGCTTGTGGGGGACAGTTCCAGGCATGCTGCTTCCACCCACCTCAGACGCACCCTGACTCTGCCTCCGGAGTAGGAGGGGCCTCCCCGCAGGTGCAGCTGGCAAAGTGGGAGACTCCAACTCCAGCCCACGGAGGGGAGTCGGCGGGAAACACTTCAGCCTGGGTCTTTCAGTGGGACGGTTACACGGCAGTGTACCCAGCTTTGTAGAGGGAGGCCGTGCAATCCCAGCCCCCAGTGGGATTGCGCCCCCTGGCTCACGACAGATGCTAACGCACACAAGTGTCATTCTCTGTGCCCTCACTCCTTCCTGCCTCCTGGGGTCATCTCTCAAAGAAACTCCCTCCATCCGAATCCTTGTCTCAGGCTCTGCTTTCAGGTGGACACCTGCAGCTTGTCTGACACGCGGAGCCAGAGGCTGCTACCTCTGCCATGGGATGAGGAGATGAAATACTGTCCCTCCAGCATCCATTTCATCTTCATCCCAACCCAACCCCAAGTGTGACGTGGCTCAGCAGGGCTTGCCTGAGAGATGCCTGCTAGTGAGGACCTGAGGAGGACAGAGCAGGAGGCCGGGCCCACCTGGCTCCCCACCTCCCAGTCCAGAGGTGCAGAGAAGTGGTGGGAGCAGGGCCTCCGGTGAGCACCCAGGGCACCACCAGGGCAGCTGCAGAAACTGAGTTGCCCTGGTGGCGAGGGGACAGATGGGCACCAGCTTGGGAGTCACGCTATGGTCAGGAGCAGCTGGCCGGTAGGAGCACATCCAGCTCACAGTGTGTGCACAGCCCACGGCGGCTGTGCTGACCACACTACCACGAGCACTCTCGGCTCACCCAGCCAGTGCAGCACACTGCAGGTGACAGGTGCTGACATCAACGCGGTCATTAGAGAAATGGGAGGATCCTCCCAAATAAAAACCCCAAAACATTCCCGGGGAACAAGCTCAGCTCCCTTTTCCTGTCCTTGGAGAAACGAGGGGCAGAACTGCTTATTGTCTTTGGGGGCAGTGAAGCCTGGGCAGGAGGGACAGAGAGAATGACAGTTGCCCTTGGAGTGCGGGCAGGGATTGGGTCAATCCTGTCCAGGTTATGACCTGATTGTAAATGTCCTGACTCTGGCCTCCCAACTGAGTGCCTCTCCCCTCCCCCTGCAAAGCGGCCTATCCCTTGCCAGCCACCACTCATGTCCAGATCCTTTCGGGGGCCTGGTGGCAACCAAATGCGTAAGATACTTAATGGCTGCCTCAGGGAGCCAGAGGGCGTCTGGGAGAGGCCCTCAGTCAAAGCTGTGTTTATATACACAGGGGCCCTGTCTTTTTATTTATTTTTAATTTTTAATTTTTTGCTTTTTTTTATTGTTGAATCATAGCTGAGTACATTAGTGCAATCAAGGGGTACAACGTGCTGGTTTCATATACAATCTGAAACATTTTCATCAAACTGTTTGACATAGCCATCATGTCATTTTCTTAGTTATTGTATGAAGATATTGTATTCAGAGGCCCTGTCTTTTTATCACTCATAATTATAGGCTTCTCAAAGGACAGCTCTCACGGCGACTTCTTTCTGTGTAGTCACTATACCAGAGGGTGTGTGTTTGGGATGGTTGGGGGCCAGGAGATGAATTAGAAGAGTGAAGAATCTCTTCTAATTTCACAAACTTGACTCTGAAAACCTGATGTGGTCATTTATTGGGCCCTTATCATTAGAGTTCAGGTTAACCTTTTAATAATCATCATAATAAAAGCCTTCTGTTTGCATAGTTCAATAATGAGCGAGAGCAAGGCCTCCAGGGTAGAGACTGGGTTCAAGTCCAGGCTTCACCATATATGAGCTGTGTGACCCTGGGTTTGTCACTTAACCTCTCTGAATTTCAGCTTTCTTCAGTGACAAAATGGTTATATTTGTTCCTATACCAGGTAAAGTCCCCGGCACAATGCTAGCTGCCTCGTAAATGCTTTATAGATGACAATTTCTCCTGTGGTTCTGATTCCAGTGGGTTGTGAATTCTTGGAGAGTAAGAAGTAGGTGAAACCCATCCTCGGCTTCCTCCCTGGTAGTTGTGGGAACAAGGGCTGAATGAACTGCTTGGGAGCAGCGTCTGTCTTTCATTTACCAGCTGTGGGGCCAGAGAGTATGGGATCTCTGAGCTTCATCGGCTATAAACTGGTGAAGTAATAGGCTTGCCCCACAGGCCTATGACGATGCGATTGATCGAGAAGTATCGAGATAAAGCACATAAAATGTTTAGCAAGGTGCTTGATGTCAGTTCATGTCCGATTTTATTAGTAGCTTATATTCTAGGCAGTAGTAGTTTGCTATTTAAAAGTGTTTATATTTCCACCATCCCACATGATCCTTAAAACAACCTGTGGGCTAGGCAGGCCTGTTATGAGTTCCCATTTCATAGATATGAAAGCTGGTTTCAAGCCAGGCACAATGGCACATGCCTATAGTCCCAGCTACTCAGGAGACTGAGGCAGGAGGCTCCCTAGAGCCCAGGTGTTTCAGACCAGCCTGGGAAACATAGTGAGACCCCATCTCAAAAAAAACAAACAAAGAAAGAGCCAGTTTCAGAATGGCCAAGTGACCTGCTAGACCCTCCAGAGCAGGCCAGTCACAGGGTCCAAACCCTATGGCTTCACTGTCCCCTTTAATGAACTGTCACTTTCATTCTATTTGATCCTTCGAGAGTGTCCCAGGCTTTTAAATGTAGGAGAGCTGGAGCTCTGTGGTGTATATAAATCTCCTTCCCTCTTCCTCATTCCACTAGGAAGCCCTTCTGGATTGAAAGGAGGAAGAGACCAAGGGGGTTATCAGCCCACTCTTGAAAGCCCTACTCTTCGGGCCCCCCACTCAGTGGGGAGGGTTGGGAGGCATTGGGGGGCACACTTAGATTACCAGGCAGATGCCAACATGAGCCCACCCCGGAAAGGCAGACAGGACTGGGGGCAGGGCACATTCCCACATACCTGCTTGGGACTTGGCATGGGAAGGGGACCAGGGGCCCCGTGCTGTGCTAATAGATTTTGTCCTTTGATCTGTATTGACCCTGTCAGAACACCCTAAATGTTCAGACTTTTACTCTAAAAACATTGTAAAAGTGTGGCAGCTAGAGCTATTTTTCGAATTTACCTATCCATTGTGTATATTTACTTGCTAAGTCTGGCGACCCCACAGAGGATGGGTGACTCCCTGAGGTGGGGGCACCTGCAGCCCCTCCCAGGTCCCCCCCAACACACAGAGCCCAGGAGCAGCCTGCCTTCCAGCTGGAGGACAAGGGGAGGCCAGCTTCCTGGATGCAGTGGGGAAGAGGACGCGAATGGACAGTCAAGGAATCGTCCTTGGCAATGGAGAGATTTACTCTCTGAAGGGCACCCCCCCCTTTAGGCGTGATTAGTTCCTAAGCACTTTTCTTACAAGAGCTCTGGGTTTGTTCAGGGAGATGGGAGGTCCCCATTACTTCTCTCCACTTCTCATCACCATCTGTCCCCTCGGGATTTAGAGTCAGGAGGCTGCCCTCTCGCTTCCATTACTTTAGCGCCTGACTTACTGAGCCATTATCCCTTTAAGTTCTTCATTCGACCTTAGGCAAGAAAATCCAAGGAGTGGCAGAAGCCTGACTCCCCGGCAGTGACTACCCACCGGCCTGCCTGTTTACCTCCTTCATGGGCGGACTCTGTGGCTCTTGGCTGAACAACCTTGGGCAAGACCTGAACCTCCCCAAGACTGAGTTTCCCAATCTGTAAATAAAGTGGTTAAAATACACCCTCTCCAAAAGTGCTAACATTCTGTGATTTCTTTCTGCTAACCTGGAGACACTCCCTGCTCTTCAACCCATCCCAACATAGCAGAGTTAAAAGGCCTATCTACCTCCCCAAGCCTTGACCCTATGGCATCAGGCAAAGCCAGCAACCCAGGAGGTGGGGCATTGACAAAGTTAATGGAAGACAGGAAAAGGACAGACTTTGGTTGAGATTCTCCCATTCGATGAACAGAGTGCATTAGGAATTGATTTCCCCTCCTCCTGTTCACTATGGTTTTTTCCCCCTCTGGAGCAGGGAAGAAAAACTTGGCATCGAGATTAGTCGTTCCACAGTGAGACTGCAATTTGCCCAACATATTTATTATTTCGGGACCCCAAGCACCATTCACAATAACTGGATTCCCTCACCCTTGCTTTTTTTCTTTTTTCTTTTTTTTTTTTTGTAGCTTGTTTCTTTTTGCTATAGACAAACATGAGGGTCTCGGAGGAACATTGATTCTTCCACCGTTGTAGGTTTGGGGCTCTGCGGAGGTCCCGGAGAGGGGTCTCTTTTACAGCAGGTCTCCTCCCTCGGGAAACCTGCCAGCATCTCTCTTTCTCTCTCTCTCATCAGAGGTGCTTTTATGACCAAGGATGTGAGTCCCAGGCCACGAAGTCTAAGTGGCCAAGGAGACAAGTTATACGACGTCTCCTGCCCACACACTGGCCTCTGAGTAGTCATGATGGCCGGGG
Source organism: Arctocebus calabarensis (assembly GCA_963573935.1). NCBI lineage: Eukaryota > Metazoa > Chordata > Mammalia > Primates > Lorisidae > Arctocebus > Arctocebus calabarensis. The sequence goes on from CAUYON010191753.1 coordinate 10,129, forward strand.
GTCGGGGCTGGGATGGATGGGAGACCAGGTGGCTCTGATAAGGATGAAACAAAATGAATGTGTTTTCAAAGTTTTTCCCCAGAACCCAGCAGGATTCTGCCAAACTGTAATCCTATTTTGTAAATTGATGGGATTTTTTTTTCTTTCTTTTTAACCAATTGGAGATGCAAAACCAGCTGCCCTGTTTCTGAATCTCTCTCAAATGACAAGATGGGAAGGATGATCTTCTGGTTTGTCCCAGTGAGGGGACAAAAAAGGGGAGGCACAGCAGGCTGTGGGTTCCAGAGGCCTGTGCTGTTTGCTCTGAAGCTTGGGCTCATCAATGCCCAAACTGGGGGTCGGCTCATCCACCTAGGCTGCACAGGCCAACGGGACACCGTGAGGCAAATGGGAGAACTAGTGGCTCCTGGAATCCTTTCTGGATCTTTGCTCTTTTTACCAGGGGTCTGGGCTAATGCTTTTGGGACAGAGGCCCGGGGCACCTACAACCATCATATTTCAAAGAGTCATGAAGGACCTCGCAAAACACCTGGGAGCGGAGCCTTATGAAACTCCAATGAGGGGACTGGATGGCTGTCACCAATCAGTAGGGCCTCTGAAAGATCTTAAGTAGGGCATGGGACAATCGGATGTGTGTCTTAGATGCCCCTGGTAGTGCTAGAGGTGGGGATAAGTGGCCAAGATCAAGGGAAGTGCTGTAGAAATCTAGCTCAGAGTGGTAGTGGTGGCCTTGGCAAGTGTGGCTGGACAGCTGAGCCCAAGTTCTAGGCCTGATGAGAGTGGCAGGCCATGGCTGGCTGGTGCCAGGCTTGGGCCACGGGTGAATGATGGTGCCATTCACGATGGCAGGCAATGAGGAGGACAAAGACATTTGAAGAGTGGAATATGTGACATTCTTCATTTGAGGTCCCTCAATGCAGCTGGAAGATCCAGGCAAACGTGTTGTCATGAGCACAGAAGGGGCAACGTGGAAGGCCAGCGCTTAACTGAAAGGCAGAGAAAGAGGAGCATCAAAATCATAATGATTTTGGTGACAAATTTCTTAAAATTTGTTGAATTGTATAGAAGCAGTGAATTTTATGATATTTAAATTATACCCCATAATTTTGTAAAAGGCAACTAGGCAGGAGCAGCCAGAAGGGTACAAATAGGAGCACATGGCGGACTGAGAAGTGGGAAAAGAGAACATGGAAGGAGCTGGGTGTCTGCTTCTAAGGGCAGGGAGCCAGGTCGAAGGGCTGGAGGGTCCGCTCCACTCAGCAACTCGGCCCAGCAGTTCCAGTGAGGACCGGGAACACGAATTCCATCATGGAGATTTGTGGAGGATAGAATCTTCTGGATTCTTCAGGCATTTCCAAAACTTTGCAGCTCCCTGTCCTTGAAGAAAGCACTCAGGAAAGCAGAAGTGAATGACTGGTATTCAATAATTTACCCATGATTAAAGACATCAGCTGTCTGGAGTCTGGGGACCCTCAGGACTGAAAGTGAAGTGCCATATTCACTGCCCAAGTGCCATCGTAGAAAACCAACATCACTCCTGCAATGATTGTCATTGTACAGAAAGAGGAAGGGATGGTTTTCTGGCAGGGCAGAGAGGCACCTTGCCTTGTTATCCTTAGTTGCCACCAGTGCCCTTGACAGTTTCATTCAGGGGACTGTGGGTGCTTTCTCAGGGGGGCAGTGCTGGGGAGGCGCTGCAGGGGGGATGCTATTCACCAGCATTGCTTCCTTGCTCTCTTCATTTTGTGAAACTCCAGGGTCTTTTGGAATTTTAAGGGTGGGACCCTGGAATGAGGAAGCCACAGCACTGGAGCAATGCTGGAGGGGCCCATGCATGGCTTCCAGAAAGGCCTACAATATCCCTTCAGCCTTTCCAGGCCAGGAGCGACCCTGATTTCCCAAAGGTCATTGAAATCCCTGAAATCCGATTCACCCCATGGCCAGCCCGTCTAATGGTCCATTTGCAGAATTTACTTGCTGCCTTCAACTTTTCAGATTTTGTTGACTGGTTTTCATTTTCTCTTCATAACAGCATTTTAAGGAATTGACCTACAGCCCATAAGAGGTTCTTGCAGGACGTTAGGCTCGGAGGCTCGCTGGGGCTATTTCATGTAATGGGGTTTATGGACGGACCAGGCGATATGAAGGCGGAAAGCTCGTGGGGCCCAGGAGCAGCAGGGCTTCTGGATGTCAGAAGAATAGGACAAGAAATGCAGCTGGCATTGCAAAGCCTGGGAGGAGGGTCACTGCAGATGTGGCAGCTCTGGGAGCCGGTGTCCTTGCCACCCCGTAGTGAGGATGTGTCCTGGTCCTCTCTGACGAGTGAGCACCCACACCTGTGGCCGTGCTGCCAGACGGCTGTGGGGCTGTGACACAGGGCAGGAAATCTGTCTCATTTGTCACCACGATCCAGTGCTTTGCATACAGCAGGTGTGTGCGGATGTTGTGAGGGCACGAATAAGTGAGGGGAGCCGTTGGTACAGCTGTCGGCAGAGGCCCGCCTGCGTCCTGACTCAGGGCTCCACACTCTCTCCTGCTGGGTAACCCCCCTGCCCAACAAATTGGCACAAGCCCTGCCGGGGGGGGGGGCTTCCTCATTGGCAAAGGGGTCTGTGCCAGGCCCTGGGAGGGAGTTTTCCCATTTGCTCTTTTATAGGGAGGGAGGGAGGAAGGTGGGGAGAGTCCTGCCTGGGGACGTAGCCTCCAGGGCTGACCCAGCCGTTCCCCAGCCTTGCCTCTCCTGCACATCTCCTTTCTGCTGGCTGGGTTCTCCCCTCCCTTCTCCGTTTTCCTTGTCCCTTTGCAATGACACAGACGGAAGGAAGGGCAGCCCTGGAAGAGGCTCCTGAGCTGAGAGGGAGTGGCTATGGGGCAGGAGGGGCTCGTGCACACTCAGGTCACCTCTCACTGAGTTGTGCTCACTCTGTGCCAGGCATCCCATTAAGTACTCCACAAACCTGTGCAGGAGGTTCTTCTATTTCCCCCTTTTTATAGATAAGAAAATGAGGCGCAGAGTGGCTGTGGGACTTGCCAAAGCCACACCACTGTCAAGTGGGGGGGTTGGTTTTGAACCCATGTTTGACCAAAAGTTCCTGCTCAAACCCCACCATTTTATTCTCTGGTTCAGAGACCAGCCATTCCTCCTGACCTTTTGCAGGGAGGGGCCCAGGGACAGGACAGGGGGAGACTTCAACCACTGGTGTCCCATCTAAGACTCTGCATGGAAACACATACACTCCTCCAGTGGACCGTCCCCCTGGTAGCAGCTGCCTCCTGTTTCTTTGTGGGTAGAAGCAGCCTCAGCTGACTTCTGAGTACCCCTGCTGTCTGGCCCCAGCCTCTGCCTTCCCTAGCTCTCCCTTCTTAGGGACAGAAAACTGGCCGCCTCCTTTCCTGAGCCCCTCCTTGGCTTTCCAAGGTTAGTTCAGATTCAGATCTGCATGGCCATGTGGGTTCCAGGGCAACTTGCCCACATTGTTCTGAGAAGCCTCCTTGTGTCCCAGGGAGGGGCACGGAGGGACAGTCACAGTTGCCCTGGAGGCTCCTGCCAAGCCCCTAGAGTTAACTAGACATACCCAGGATGCCAGGCCACTTTGGAAAGTACCAAGACTGCTCTGCCCCCACCCCTTGGGCCCTACTCCTCAGAACAATGGCTCTCCTGGGTTTAAGTTCTGTTTTTGAGAAATGGAGGCAGTCTTGTCTCTTAGGTAGCTGTCACCTTCAGATACCTGATGCCCTCCCCGCCAGTCACCAGATAATGGGCTATCACTTCCAGTGGGAGGAAGCGATGTGGAGCTGTCTGTGCACTGGAGTTGTTGCCACATCACTGCAACAAATGTAGGACAACAACCCTTTTGCGATCCGCTTGTGCTATTGAGAGCAGCACCAGCCAAAAAATACCAGCTAATGGCCTTCTCCCAATCTCCTTCTGGATAATGATAAATTATGTGTATTTTTAGTTTGGAATTGAATTTCATTTCTCCTTTGCTAGTGTGTTTCAGGTGTTTTTTTCCTTTTCCCTTGAGGTCTAAAAACTAGACATTTGTGCATTTACTGTGTGCATTTATTCCTTGCCAGAAACTGACATATGGACTCATTAATTCCTCCACATTTGTTCTTACTTCCCACTCACCTGGCTGGACCAGGCAGGGAGAAGCAGCCCAGAGGGCTCCTCTGCAGGGACCCTGCAGATGGGGGGAGAGGCATGTCCTAGAGGCAGGGGACTGTCCCTACGGGGTAATCCCTGGTCCCTACACTTGAGCATAGCTCCAGAGTTTCAAGTCAGTAGGTTTAGGACAGAACACAAGAAGTTGCATTTCTAACAAATTCCAAATAATACTGACGCTGCCACAGGTCCTGGGGACCACAGTTTGGGAACCACTGGCTTAATTCCTTCCTCCTAAAAGTGTGGTCCTGGGACCAGTGGCATTAGCATCACCTGGGAGCTTGGTAGAGACGAAGACTCTTGGGCCCCACCCGAGTTCCAGTAAAAACCTTTCATTTTAACATGATTCCCAGGTGATTTGAATGTATATTACAGTTGGAGAAACATTCACTTAAATGATTTCTCAAAAGTCCTTTCAGCCTGGTGGCCTCAACCTTGGATGTACATTAGAATCATGTGGGGAGCTTTAAAAATATCCCTAAGTGCAGGATGCACCCCAGACCAATGAAGCAAGCATCTCGGGGGGTGGGGCCCAGGCATCTGTGTTTTTTGAAAGCTCCCTAAGTGATTCCATGTGCAGCCACGCCGGAGGACACTGTTCTAGTTGGAGGAATGAAATCAGAAACCCATCTCACACAGCCCTGACCATGAATGGAGAGGGGAAGAGTTGTTTTGTTTTCTTCTGGGGCCATTTTCTGGCCCAGGGAGAGCTCATCCTCGTCTGACCCAGGGTTGTCTGTCTTCCCACCGTGCCTTCCATGGGCTTTGGGAGCCTGCCGACTGCAGTGAGCACCCTTCTTTCTGATTTCAGTTCAGCAGGCTGTAGGGGTGAGGGGTGGGGAAGCAGCTGGGATTGGCCTTATTAGAGCAGGGCCCACAAGGCCCACTTCCTGAAATCCTACTACTTATCTCCTCTTAATGAAATCCAGAGTGTCAAATACCGAGTAAACCTGCTATCACTTTTCTCTCTTGTGCCCATGGCAGACACTGTCAATCGATCAGACCACTGTTTCTCATTGAGCCCAGAGGTGGCTTCAGAAGACTTTTCTCAGGTGTTCTAGGCAGCCAGGGCTGTCCAGACTGGGCATGGGAGATTGAAGTCATTTGCCTTCTCAGGGTGGAAAACATCAGCTGCTCTCATGGAAGACACTCCTGGGGTGAAAGTATCAAGTTATTGTTGAGTAATTCACGCTCTAGTATGAATTATTGATCTGCTCCTTTCCAGGATTAACCTAGAGTGGTGGTAGCAAGGAGAGAGGTCTGAAGGGGGGGAGGCAGTTCTGGAGAAGCCGAGGTCAGCACGGAGTTGTTGGGGAGGAGAGGAGAGTCCCTTCTCTGTGTCCCCTTCACGGCTTCCCCTCCTGGAGGGCTTTGGCTCAGAGGGCTCAGGCTGGAATCCTCTAGCTCTGGCCTCCTCTGCACCTGGGGCTGGGGCTCAGTCTGATGCTTTGAGGAAGGGTCTTTCCTCCCTGTTGTGTGCCCCACTGCAGCCAGTGCTCAGGCTCAGCCAGGACCATGGGGCTGCGCAGAGAACAGCCAGGGTCCTGGGGTCCTGGGGCCAATCCCAGGAGCAGCCCTGGGGGCTCTCACGGACTACAGTGGGCATGGCAAGGCCAGCTGGTAAGGGGGTGCTGGGAGAGGGGAGAGGAAGTTTTGGCAGGGTCCCTCCACCAATCCTCATCTCAGCTCCTCCCCAATGTGGACCTGAGGAAGAGAGCATGACATGAGACGAGGGGGCAGAGTGAACACTAGAGGCCGCTACAGAGCAGCGGGGCTTGCTCGGGAGTGCGAGGAGTAGGTGGAGCAGATGGAAGGAACCCAGCCCTCGAGAAGGCAGGCAGCAGAGAGGGCAGACCTTTCAGAAGAGAGAAAGAAGAAACTAAAGGAGGGGAGCAGGCAGAGGCTTCTCCTCAAGAGCTGTGCATTCATTCATTCACTAATGCAACCCCTCTCATCGCACACCTGGTCCTGAACCCACAGGAATCTTCTGCATGGAGGAGTCCATTCTGGGGGACAGGAAAGGAGCAGATCCCAGGTCGTCCTGGCGCTTCAGAGCTCAACACACAGAGGCGCTGGCAGCCTTGAGACGGGGACCCTCAGGCTATTGGTTTAGCCAACAACTTGGTTTTCAGAAAAGTGGCAAAGCCTGGGATCCCAGTTCCCACTTGCCCCCTCCCAGATGGAAGGCAGCCAGTTGGCTGCGTGCACCATAGCAGGTACTCAAGGTCAAACTACAGGAGCTACGCATCCTTCAAAGAGCCTGCCAAGTCCCAGGGAGCTGCAGAGGAAGGAGGATTAGGTGCAAGCAGCCTAATTGCATTTCATGACCTGCTGCTCGTGCCACAGATGAAGCGGCTGCCTTCTGCCTGCCTCACTTCTCACCCCTTGTCCCTCCCCTCCCTTGCCAGGCAGGCCCAGGGGACTCTGAACTGCCCCTTTGAAACTGCGGAGAGCAAAGGGAAACAGTCCAGCCTCTTGTCTGAGGGTCTTCCTGTCACTGTGCTTGGGGAAGAAGTTGGCAGCCTCAGGCTCTCTGCACCTAGGCTCAGGGGTGTCCCCTGCAAGAGTGAAGGAGAGAAAAGGCAGGGCTTACGGGTCCTCAGGAGTTCATGGGTATGAGAAAGAGCCCTTGCCTGTCTTCCAGTTTTGTTTCCAGCATCTGAAAAGATATTCCCAGCTTTGCCTGGCGGCTCAGAGCAGGAACTAGGTGAGGGTAGTCTTGTTTCTCTGTGTAGCTGTGCAAGTGGTGCTGTGGATCTATGTGAGTAGCTTGAGTGTGTACACGTGTGTGTGCAAGCATACATATGTATGGGTGCACACGTGCATGCATGCATGTGTGCATTCTGGGACATCTGTGTGTCGGCCATGCCTGAGAACAAGTGCTGGGGCTAAGCTGTCTCATGGGCAGGTGTCTGTAGTAGTGGGGAGGTCAACTCTGGAAGAAGAAATAGTCTGCAGCCTTCATGAAAGGGGGCAGAGTTTTGAAGCCAGAGCTATTTGGGATGGAGCTTAGCAGTGTCCCCCCGCTGTGGCCCCAACTGAGTGACCAAATGACCATTTTCCTGAGAAGAAACTGATGTCAGGAGAGGTCACAGACTGAGGGTGTGTTTGGGGAGATGGTCATCATCCGTGTCCCAGGCCTCAGCGCCCTGCACATCCCAGCCAGAGCATGCACAGAGGAGGTGTTCCTGACTTTCCTTGACCTTGACTCCTTGCCCTCCCCAGTTGGATAGAGAGGCTTCTACACCCGAGACTGTCTTTGCTACCCCAGAGTCAGCCAGGCTTTAAAATGACCTGCTTCATCTCTGCTGCGATCAGAGCCTGAGAAGTGATGTCCTCCATTTCCACTTCTATGACAGCACCAAATGGGGCGATGCACCTACCCCTCGCCTCCATCCCATCCCTCACCATCTGGGGAAGCTGCTTCCTTCTCTTTCCCTGGCTCCCACCGGCACTTCCCTGGCTGCCAGCAAAGCCCATCCTGCTGGGATGGATTGACTTGTTGGGGAGATTATTTATTTTAAGACGCATTTCACCTCAGGTTTTGATGTGCTTGGCTTATTACCCATAAATATCAACTAAGAGAAAAGAGGGAGGGCTCTGAAAGGCAAAGGGGGTGTTTGGAAGGAGCCTAAGAGCTGACATCTTCTCTGAGGTGGGGGTGAGGGAACACTTCATGTCATTGGCCCCCACCACTCAATCCAAAGGACCCTAGGTCCCTGCAGTGTGAGGATCCCCTCACCCCTGCCTCCAGTCTATCCTGGCTGTTGGCAGTGCACTCACCATGCACAGCTTGTACCCTTAAGGGCCGGGGTCTGGCTGGGTGACGGTCACCTGAGATTGGGCTAGGATACAAGGAGGCACGTGGGAGGGGCAGGGGGGTGTGATTAGGGATTGGGGTAGAGGAGGCTGTGGTTTGTGGGGACTTCATGGAGGAGGTGGCTTCTGTGAAGGTTGTGTTGACGGAGTGGAGGAGAGAGAGAACATTCCAGGAGGGGGAACAATGTGAGCAAAGGCACGAGGGCCACTAGGAAAGGTGGGTGACACATGGGGGTGGGAAGGGTGGAGGGGGCTGAGGGAGGAGGTAAGGCATCCTCCTGCCCATGGGTGGTGGTGGGATGGGGAGGGGATTTGATGTTTGGGTTTTCCAAACCATGTAGGGGAATCACAGTGGTTTTCCTTTGAGAAATCTTTGAGGAGTGAGCTTTGAGGGTGGCCTGGATCCGAGGTTCTGTCCTTAGCCAGGACAAACCCTGCTGCTGGCAAGGCAGACCCTGCCCTGTAGTCAACATCACTGTCCTTGAGTTGGAGGGGGACCCAGCTGTGAGTGGGCTGGGACCTCTGCAAGAGGGAAGGGAGTGGACCCTGCAGACTCTCCCCTGAGCAGGCTGCCTGTGCTGAGTGCTACTCCAGCTCTCCCGGCATCCTCTGGGGCCTTGTGAGGTGAGCGTGCTGACCTCCAGGCAGACGAGGAGCAGACTCAGGGAAGGTATGAAGATGGTCTGCAGGTGCCCAGCTCTGGTCACAGTCTGGGGATGCTAAGGCAGGTCATGGGGACAAGGACACCTGCCACCCAAGATCTTGGCTGCAGTGAGGTTTAGAGATGAAGCTGCTTCTCTCTCTTCCCTCCCTGGTAACAAACAGTTCTGGAAGGCTTACAAAGAGGGCGGAATGTCGCCCACTGGGTTATCAGGTTAGGGTGACCCTGGAGGGAGTGGAGGGGACAGTATGAGACCTTCTCAGCTGGGAGGCAGCTGCGGCCAGGCAGGCCTGTGTCTCCAGGGAGCCTGGCGGAGCAGAGCCCCTGACACTCTCAGTAAGGCCAGTGGGAGGCAGGTGGGTGGTTATGATCTCGGTCTTTGAAGGTACTACGGAATAAAGGGGGTGAGTGTGTAAGTGAGTCTGTGTGCGTATGAGTGTGAGGCTGTGTGTCTTTTTTTTTTTTTTTTTTTGTAAGACCGAATTTATTCACAGAAAATAATACAGAAAACATTAAGGCACCTGGTAGAGGGAGAAAATTCTAGTGGGGAGAGAGAAGCTCTCTCCGTTTCTCTCCCGGTCTTTCCCCATCTCCTCCTTTAGGCCTTTAGTCTCAGGGTATATATAGGTGTATGGGTTCC
>CAUYON010191754.1:0-18869 GCA_963573935.1 Arctocebus calabarensis
GCCAATAACCTTGACTTAAGCATTATACAAGATATTCAGGTAATAAAAATGCTTGCATTCCCTTAATATTTTAAAATTTAAAAATATTTTTTATTTTTTTCTTCTTTTCCTTTCCCTCACCCCCTCCCTCCTTCTCTGTCTGGTTTCCCCTGCCCCCATACCCCAGAAGGAAAAAAAAAAATTAAAAAACGACAAGAAAATAGTGACTAATTTATTTGCACATAAATTGGATTTAATTTTGACCAAAGTACACTACTTAAACATTAATGTTTAATTCAACTTGTTAATATGTTGTTTAGGATATTGCATCCTCATTTATAAGTGAAATATGTTTGTAATTTCCCTTGTATAATAATAAATTTTCTCCAATTTTAATATTGTGTGTATCCAGTTAATTAGAATGTTTTTGAAGTATTTCTTCTTTTTCTATTGTCTATAAGATTTGGCATGATCTGTTTTTTGAAATTATCTTTTACTTTTATTTGTGAATGTTGCTTGTCTTTTTTTTGAGACTTTGGGAAAAAAAATAATAAGAAGAAGTTAACTGATGACTCCATATTGAACCTCGGAGTCAAAGCATTCTATATGCTCTTGTTTGACAATGTGAATTTACTTACTTTGCATTATTATTATTATTATTGCTTAATATTTCAATGCAGCAATCATCTGATTTCTTTTCTGAATGTATTTATCTTTGTTCGTTCTTTACAAGGTTTTTGTTTCTACTTCTTATCTTCAACATTGTTATTGTTATTAAATTTTAAAAACTTTTTAATTTTGTGAAGGCAAAAAGTAGAAACCTAATAAACATATGTATATGTAAAAAATAAATAAAATTTAAAAATAATTAAAAAAAACAGTGGTACTCCATGATGCTTAAACATTATATTCACCTACAGAATTTCTTTAAAAAGCCTAATATGACGGTACATGTATTGAGAATAAGATGGAGTCAGTCAGGCCAGAGACAAGATGATGCAGTTGGTCTGACTGGTTTAGGTTCTATATGACCTTCATCTCTTGTCTTCTATCCTTAAATTCAGCTTTACCCTAAAAGTATATGTCTTGAGTAGTTTAGGGAACTTGATTTAGATTAACTTCTGAATTAAAAATGTTGCTTTGGGTCATGGATTATACTAATTATTGTTTATTATGGGTTATTGGTTATGCTGATTATTGTTGTTTAAGATAAGGGTTAACATGGTTTTTACTTTGAACTTTTATGTATAAAACTGTGGTTTTGGAACTGGAAGAACCGAACAGTCTTGGAGAGGCTATTTTCAATTGTTCTACAGAATTGCTGGCCTTCTGATAACAAAGATCAGTGGACCTATCCACATCTCTGCATATTGGCTGACAGTGACAATGACCTTCTTTGTCAAGTAACAAATACATAGGCTCCTTCAAAACAAATTGAACCCAATTTCCTAGGAATAGGACCTAGACTTTTGGTATTTGTGTTGTATTCCAAGCGTGGAGTGATCATAGTGTCTATTCAATGTTGAGAACCACAGTAATTAAAAGATCACCTGGAAGGACAGCATATTAACTAGGCTTTCTAGGTCTGCTCAGACTCTGGCAGTTTGTGCGTTATTCTTTTCTGATTAAATATAATTGTAATCTGAAGAACTAAACACCCTTCACAGATTGAGGAACTAATTTAAGAAGTTCAGATGCACTTTGGTTTGCTGAAATATTGTACACAACAACTAGACTACTTTAATTATCTTTGTTTCATGTATGTAAAGAAGAGAAGTTCATTATATGGCATGTCTGTACATTTAATTCTTTGATAATGTAAAGATTATTACTGATATTGTAAGCATTATCTTGAAAATTGGGATGTTTGACTCCTTGGTAAGTTGAAAGAAGGATATAATTGGAAATTCACCCGTATGCAAAATGTTGTTTCAAAATGAGTGCCTTTCAGAAGCAGATGCTGCAAGTAGTAGACTTTGCAAGGAGAAAATAGTGTTTTCTTTAGTTAGAAAAATGTTAAACAACAATTTCTCCTCTTTTTATCTGTTATCTAGTGCACCATCTCACCAGTTGACAAATTTGAGATACGGTTAAATAGTCAGATGTTTAATCTTTTCTTTTATCTATGGATCTTCAAGCATGCTGTGATCTAAATACATTATTTTGAATTTTAGAATTTGGTAAGATGAGATATACTCAGTATACTGGGAGTAAATATAAGGTACTTCAAGTACTTGCTAATAAAATTGGTCTCAGAAAAGCTAAACTTATTAGGCTAAATTATTTAGAAAGTTGCCTCACAAATTAAAGTTCTCGGCAAATCTTACTTTAAAAACATATCTAGAACATGACTACTTCTTACCTCAATATCCCAAGCAAATCATCTGGCAGTCCCTATACATTCTTGCCAGGTATGCTGGCTATCCAAGGCCTGGATCACCCCCCCACTCAGGACATTTCCCAGGACTGTGTTTTCAGTAAGCAACCTGAAACGATGGAACAATGTCATCCTCCAGAACAAAGAGCAGGTTTGCTTACTGCTGATTACTATAAAAGAGACGAATTTCCTAGGCTCAGAGTTCCTCAGCTGCAACAAGGTCCACCAATTATGTAGCATCCATCTGGGCTTGTCCATATAGCCTCTAAGGGACTTGGCAACATAAAGTAAACCAACACAAACATGAAGCTCATGCTGGTGGCTATGTCATGAGTAATAAAGTCCTTTGTCTTTGACCCAAGAGTCTCCTGTCTTCTGCCAGAATCCATGAAATGGTTACAGCTTAACATATTAGTATAAATGGAGTGAAATCAAATCCCAGATCCCTGACACTCATGAATTCTACCCTAGCCAAAGACATCACTATGTCTTACTTGAACAATTGCAATAATTTCCTCCTAGGTCTCTCAACTTGTGGTCCTTTGCCATCTAGTCTAGTCACAACACTATACTCAGGATGATTCTGTTAAACCTAAGTCTGATTATGTCACTCTTCTGTCTAAAGTATTCTGTTCTTGTCTTACTTAAAACTCAAAATGAAATTCAAAATTCTTACTATGACCCAAAAGGCTCCACATTATCTCTGTTGACCTCATCTGTCATCACTCTGATTCTTTTTCTGTCTGTACTATCTCCTTTTCTACCAGGAACACTCAGAGATTTCTCAGTTATTCCCTAGGTTAGTGACCTTATTTCCTGCAAGTATTGGCTCATATTCTCAAGGAAGCCTCTCCTGGCCACCCCCTATATAACATTTATACCACTTTGCTCCTTCCTCAAGGTCATATGTTTTTATTTTTGGCTTGTATTATTTTTTCTTCTTAGCCCTTGTGACTGATTTATCTTGTTTATTGTCTGTATCCCCCATTAAGATAAGATATAAGACCTTATCTATAAAGGAAAGAAATTTGTCACTTCTAGAATAATACCTGATATATAGTAGCAATAAATATATGTTATATCAGTGAAAAAAGAGGGCTTATGAAGTAACCCAAAAGATTACTGAGTAAAAAAGAATGCTTATTCAATATTTTAATCTGATGAAAGCAAAACATAGATCAAGAGGCAGAAGATGATTCTTTCTAGGATCTATTGCTAAATAATATACCATCCCCAAATTTAGTGGCTTAAAACAATGATTTTTTATTATGACTCACAATTCTATGGTTTGACTGCTCTCAACTGGACAGCTCTCAACCAGGGTCTCTCATCCATCTGTGGTCAGATTACTGTCATGTAATGTGGGCTGGATATTCTAAGTGGCATACTCACAAGGCCGGAATTGATACTGGCTTTTGCTCGGAGCTCAGCTGAATCTGCAACTAGATTCACCTGTGGTATCTGGGTTCTGAGAGGAGAATCCCAAAAGAAAATGTTCTAAGAATGAGGAACAGAAAACTGCCACTACCACAATGATGAAAGGCCACATCTGAAACTAGCTTAGTATCATTTCTGTTTTGCTCCATTGGGTAGAGTAGTCACAGAGCTCACTTAAATTGAAAACCAGAGACATAGACTCTACCTCTGAATGGAGGACTGGCAAGAACAGCATGTGAGATGGAGAGATCATTGAAGCCATCTTTAATGACTGCTACATTGATCTTTAAAGATGCGTGAACATGATGAAAAAGCATAAAATTAATAGTCTTCACATAGCTTGAGTAAGAGAAAAAGGACCCTCACTCCAGCAGGAAAGAGTACTTCATTAATTTTTTTTTTTTTGAGACCAAGTCTCCCTCTGTTGCCTTTGTTAGAGTGCGTGGCATCGTAGCTCACAGCAATCTTGATCTCTTGGACTCAAATGATTCTCTTGCCTCATCCTCCCAAGTAGCTGGGACTATAGTTACTATTTTTTTTTAGAGACAAGGTTTCACTCTTGCTCAGGCTGGTCTCAACCTCCCAGAGTGCCAGGATTATAGGCGTGAGCCACCACATCAGACCCCTCCATTAATTATTAATAGAAAGGCAGAATTTACTTTATTAGAGGAAACTTTTGTGATATTTTTTCTCTGGCATAGGGCATATATCTCTTCAAAACCACCCATGTCCTAAGGCCTTTTCTTCTCCCCTCACTAATTCACACATTTGATTTACTATTGATACCCTCCATGGAAAGTTCAAGTATTTTAGTACTTGGGGAAGGCAAATTAACACACTGGCATTTTGATTTACATATCCATCTATTATTACTTTATTCAGCATGAATCTATTCTAGACAATCCCATCTATTTTCCAATCTGCATGAAATCAAATTTCTCTGCTTACAAAACCAGAACCCAGTGACCTCACTAGCAAACTTCCACCTTCTGAGACGCCATAGCAGTAGCCAACTGATCTTCCTCTATATCATATTTGTCTTCCTTCTATCTTAGATTGTGGGTATGTCAGAGTGTACATTTGTTCTTACAAAGTATAGAACAATGCTATGGATAACTGTTTTGTTAAACCTACAGAAAAATCTTATTACTCTAAGTTCTTCCTCTTCAGTATAAGATGCAATCATAGTCTGTTTATATTCCACACAAGTGGAATTGGAATCTGATTTATTGAAAATTTACATTTATTAAGTTCCTACTTACATACTAGACTTTGTGTTACCTGCTTTATGTATATTATCCCATCATATGTGCAACCCTTTACAGGTAAAGAAATACAGCCACAGAGAGGCTAAAGAACTTGTTAAAAGTCACTTGGCTAGTGGTAGATGCTAAACAGCCCTATTTCTTTGATTATTTCCCCACAGATTACCTCACTTTATATTTTATAGCATGATTTGCAAACCCAATATGCAATTCTCAAGAAAATAAGAATTCCCCACAGAAAATTTACATCTGCAAAGCCAGTGACAGCATTTACTCTGGCTTTGTTTTATAGGCATATTATGAATAAATATAGAAAATTTATATATATATTTATATATATCACATGTCATATAATGCATGATAGTTTATATAATATGTATGTAATCATAAAGTATTTTTAAGACTTAAAAGTAGCCTTTAAAAATCCCAAATTAAAGCTAGCTAATTAGAAATGCAGCTTTATTTAGCTGATACTTTTTGTAAAGAAAGATTGAATGAAAACAATTCTGCCTTTCCTTCATCGGAGTCTATGGTAAAGATCTGCTTAATCTGTTTGATCCATGCTGTGCTAATTTGGGGAGAAAAAGCAACTACTTTATAGCTTATCTTTGTTCATTTTGTCTTACTGTAACAGATTACCATAGACTGGATAATTTACAAAGCAAAGGAATTTATTTCTTACTGTTCTGGAGGCTGGGAAGTTTGTGTAGTGGGGCCCACACCTGGAGAGGGCCTGCATGCTGTTTCATCCCATGGTGGATGGTCGAAGAACAAGATGGAGAGAAAGAACCAGAGATAGATCTCATCATTTTTACAGGAGCCCCTCCCAAGAAGATACCTAACCCAATCCCCAATTAGTGGCTTTAATTCAGTTGGGTCAGCAGAGCCCTCATGTCCTAATCACCTCTCTCAGGTCCCCCCCCCAATACTGCTGCCTTGGGGAGTAAGTTCCTACACATGTGCTTTGAGATACATTCAAAGGCAATTAAGGCAATTTAATTCAGCAAGACAGTTGATGAAACTAGTTGCTTAGTAGTAGTGGTAGTAGTAAAAACACAACTAGCTAGTGTATACCTTTAGTCCCAGCTATTCGGGAGGCTGAGACAGCAGGAAAATTTGAGGCCAGGAGACTGTAGTGTACTGTGACTGTGAACAGCTCCTGCACTCCAGCCTGGGCAACGTAGTGAGATTTCACCTTTAAAATTAAAAGTTGAAATGCAACAAAAGTTTAAAAAATATACATACATATATATAACTGGGCTAGATGCTCTGATATTAGGTTGTTAGTAGTAGGGGGGTTTCCTTGACATCATGTACTCAGTCATGAAAGATTCATTATTTATAATGCTATTTAGAGTTATGTCCTTAAAAAAAAAAACAATGAAGTTTACTAGGTAACTAATGGCAAGGTGCAGTAACACAACTTTCATTAAAATTACCTGCAAGGTGGTGTATGGCTGCAATCCTACTACTTGGCTGCAGGAGGATTGCTGGAGGCCAGAAATTTGAGGCAGCAGTAAGCTTTGAACTGGTCACTGCACTCCAGCCTGGGTGACAGAGTGAAACTGTCTCTAAAAAAAATAAAAAAAAAAATTAATAAGAAAGCACTTAGAATCCTAATGTTTACTGAAGACCAAAAACAGTTCACTGCACTGACATTTCTTTGTTGGCAATCTCACTTAAACTTCTTTTACTTCTCCTCTTTGAATGAGACCCATTATTTATAATGCATTTCCAGAGATACAACTGTTTAAAAGGCACTATTTTAGTGGTGTTTCTGCTTCCATATGGCTAAGATTAAAAATACATTACAATTACACATCTGTCAGATGCAACTCATTTTTTAATGATGTCTCAGAATGCTAAGTCAAGTTTCTGTTTCCTTGTTTTGTGGTGTGGCATCACATTACTGATGAGCTCAGTACACTAACCCTTTATCTTCATCTTTTCCATTTTCTTTTGTTTATTTCCATCAAGCTGTCAAAATCTATAAGCACTTCATGCCCTGATGCACATATAAAACACAGGCTCATTTACCACATCCTTCTCTCTGCTCCCCCAAAGCAACTACTTCTTTAACAAAAACAGACCACTTTTCAGTTCCTGGGTAAAAAACCATACTTGAAGATGCTCAGAAAACAAATATAAGAATAACAAGACTGCTCAGAGAAATCTCATGTATATTTCATTTTATGTACAAATGCACAAAATGTGCATAAATAACAAATGATTCTATGAACACTTCAAGCACATCAAGGCAAGTGAAAACTGCACATTTAGTGGAATCTACAGAGAATGATTGTGATTCAAACATCACTTCAAAAATCACATTGGAAAGGGTTTAAAACTCTCTTTAGAAAAGTCTCCCTGTACTAAGTATCTGGTGTTTTGTGGAAATTGGGAAAAACCCAAAAAAGAGATACATGAGAATTAATTGCTGTTCTTGCACAAATCACATAAATCCCTTTCCTTCACTATATAAACAGTTTTTGTATCTTTCTCTGGTCAGCCATGCTTAGCAAGGATCTGCATTCCAATGGATATAGATGAGTCAGCTCTGCTGAAAAATGTGCTTATTTCATTCCCCAGTGCCCACTGCTGGAAGACCTGTGTGAGGCTGACTTTCATTACTTTCCTCATTACTAGTCATTTCCTGGAGGACTGAAAAAAGAACTGTTTCCAGGAGATGCTATGATAGATGTGCTGTGTAAATGATACAGGATTCCACCACTCAGGGCTAGACAGGGAACCCCCCATTCTCTAGGTCCAGTGAGCTCTGAGGTTAGACCCCCTTTTCCAGGCACAAGCAGACTATCTGTTTCGGGATACACCTCTGGGCTCTGATAAGATCATGAACAAAGCAGCCTGAGATGGTTTTTTGGGTGGTTCCACCTTGGGTAGGAGCACACACCCCGGTCCCTTCTCAGAGACAAACACTGTAAAGGACCTGATAACCTCGCCCTAGCGGAGGGGGAACTACATTCATCATTGTTAATGCACTCATTAACTTTGAAGAGATGTTTTTCCACCTACCAACTCCTGGCCAAGTGTAATTCTCAAGACCTAAGACCCCTAGATAAAGAGCCCACATAGAGACTTTCAAGTCACCTCAGTTCTTTCCTCCTTCTGGAAGCTCTGGTGCTTTTTACTTCTGTATTCCTTTCTAACTTCAAATGAAAATCCTATCTTACCACTGATCTGTGGTCTGTGGGTTCATTCTTCAAATCCCTGAGACCAAGGACCTACTGAAGAGCGAAATTAAAGTCGATTTAAATTTAGGTACCTTTGTCCATCTTGCCGAGAATGGATAGTGACTTGCTTCCTTTGCCATTTTAGGTTTGGGGAGAAGCCAATCACACTTCACATGCATCTTCCATTTAATTCCTTAGCTTGCTTAATCTATAAATTTATTTCTCTACGATTAGATCATCAATATTATTCTAATAATTACTCTTAAATAATATTCTTGGTTATGGTCTTTTCTATACATATCAGCAAGATTTGGGACAGGGCAAGAAGATTTTAGTTGCTTTTACTGGTAGATAAGGAGAAGCTCAACCCAGACCCCGCCTTCAATGAGTACCTGCAGTGCAGGGAGTGTGGTAAAGACAGGCTCCAGCTCTTGGTTCCTTCGAGGTCAGTCCCAGCTGCAGAGAGGGCCTCACCCTCACCCAAGGGCACGCCCTTCCCACACTGCCCATGGGACTTTGTGCCATAGGAATATAAAGACCTGATAAATTTGACCCAAGGACTGACGATTTTCTGTATGATCCAGAGTTCCCAGCAGGTAGGCCAAGACTTTGTCAGTCTTACAGCTCAAATCTATTTTCTACCATGTCTTCCATAGATATTCATCTGTTTAAAACATATTGCAACCTAAGCAGCATCTCAGTATCTGAGTCTGGAGTGTCCAACCTGTGACAATAATGTTAGCTCTTTCTATATTCCTATAACAGATTTTTCCAGTGACCCTGAAATTGCTATTGGGAATCAAAGCTGAAGATAAAGAAGTCAACAATCCAATATCAAAGACTTAGAGCCCCTCTTCCTGGACTTTTTCAAAGTGTCTAAACTGGCCTTGTTTCATGGAGGTATTACTCCAGGTCAAGGAGGAAGGATTTTGCAGGACTGGGGCTCCGTTCCTGTCTCCTCTTCTGTGGGGGAAAGCAGAGCAGTGCTTCTGTACCCTAACCTAGCTCAGGGCCTCAAGAAAATCATTTGTGAAGATTTGGAATATCATTAGCGAGAGAAAACTCTCAGCTCATTCTTCAACTGATCTGCTAGTGTGCTTATTTTAAAAGGAGAGGACACAGGATAGGAAGAGAACTGGGAAGTGGGCAGAATTAAGCAGCCTGTGTCAAGGATGTCTGAGCTTCCAGTTAGCAAAATGGGCACAACTTGGGCTTCACAACTTGGGCTCTGCAAGTTGTCTGTCACATGTAAGAGGGCCAATCACTTGGATAGAGAACTACAGGAGGAGAATACGTGGAGGTAAAAGGCGGCTGAGGAGGCAAAGGTCTTCCCACAATACATCTGTGCTCAAGTCCAGGCAGTAGGAAGCCTGTGTCCAGCTTCCCCTGGAGGGACACACACAGTGCTTCTCAGGAGAATCAGCATTTAGACATTTTCCACACCGAGGGCACTGCTGGTGCCTGTTTGTCATCCTCAAGAGAATTTAACAGGACAATTCCAGAGTCATACCATGCACATGTACTTCCTACCAGCCCTGTTCTTTTTCTGCTTCAACACTGAGGAGAACTGAGGGTGGGGGAGGACAAAGGAAGGAAGTTTCAGGAGCAGGTAGCTCATGCCACCCCACCTTGTCCCTCCATAGGAGCACAGCGGGCCTGGGAGAGAGGGGAGAAGGGCAGGATAAAATTGGATGAAAGACCCAAGTTTTAAGTTAGATGAAACTGGATTGGAATTTTTATACCTAAAAGTGCCAGACAAGGTATAAGGTTTGTGATGGTTATCATAAAAAACTTGAAGGAGAGATTTGCAATAACTCAGTGGAAAAAAAATCAAACCATTACTGTTTGCATCTCATTGAGCTACCGTTCTTTAACAAGTGGATGTACTGGTTTCCAAATCGCTGTTTCAGAATGTTTGCAAACAGATGGAGATGAGTTTTCTTTGCATTGATCTACCATCAAAGGGTTGGATTTTCCATCTTATTCTTAGTAACCCTCCTTATTACATGAAAATAGCCATTGTGGAGGAATGAAAGAAACATACAACTTATAATAAAATTGTAGTACACCAGGGGCATTTGGGGTCATGGAAATGATTTCATGTGACTGGCTGACAGGTATGAGAAAGAGTCCATAGAAAAATGGCCCAAACTCAATGTAATTGTCTTCCAGCAGGTAGACTGTTACCCATTTATCCTACTTCATGGCACCTCAAACACAGGAACTCTGGTCACCTCCATTACTCATCAGCATAAGCTGCTCCCTACGTTGGCCACACTCATGACCTGGACATCACTCTGACTATTGAACCTTCAAGACCTCAAATTTTCAAAATACCCTCTCTGCCTATTCCTTCGCCCCCCCCACCTTCCTGAACCTTGCTTCTTTTGAAGCTGCCCTTCTTCACAAATGTTCCAGTCTCTCCATGTCTCACCTGCCTTTCCATCCTGCCCAGATCCCGTGTTCACGCCTGGAGGGGATTACAAAACAGAAACAAAAATGCGATTGTCTTCACTGCTCAATGTATTGCTTCAGGGGAAACCCAGCTTGTGCTTAAAGTCCAACTTTCAGATATGAGATCACCAAAGAAATTATGTTATTGTGAACAAGACACACCTTTATAGAACATCCATTTTACTCCTAAGGGCAGGGAGAGGCAGAAAAGTTTGTGACTTAACAAGATATTTAAAGCATCATTTTTATTTATTTATTTTTTTTGAGACAGAGTCTCAAGCTGTCTCCCTTGGTAGAATGCTGTGGTGTCATAGCTCACAGCAACCTCCAACTCTTGGGCTTAAGAGATCGATCCTGTTGCCTCGGTTTTTCTATTTTTATTAGAGATGGTGGGGGCAGGGTCTTGCTTTCGCTCACGCTGGTCTCGAACTCGTGAGCTCAGGCAATCCACCTGCCTTGGTCTCCCAGAGTGCTAGGATTACAGGCATGAGCCACCGTGAGCAGCCTAAAACATCATTTTTATATGAATAGCATTAATTTTTTTCTGTTTTGGAGTCAAAGAATGATATTTCCAAGAAATATCCTTGTTTCATCTGGCACTTTCAGGCCAGTTGCAGAACACAAGCAGAGTAAACTTCCTTTGTAATAAATAGATTTGTTTTGGTAGGAAAAGGCAGAGAATGATAAAGGAAGACTTTGGAGAAGGGAGGAGAAAAAAGAGAGTGTATGCATAAGAAGGTAGAGGGCCCCTAAAGGCAGCATGTGGGAAGCAGTTGGGGAATCCACGTCTAAGGGATTTGAATTTAAAGCAAGCAGAATCCAAATTCAGATGGAGAAGTGGATGCCTAGGATCACAAAACGTTTGCCTGGTGCAGATGTCACAATGCTCTCTCATAGTTTTCCTAGTGCTGCCGTAACAAATTACACTGAACTCAGTGGCTTGAAGCAATACAAACTCACTACATCACAGTCATCTCACTGGACTAAACTCAGGATGTTGGCAGGACTGCATTCCTTCTGGGGCTCTTAGAGGTGATTCATTCAACAAGGGGTGGAGAAATTGTGGCCTCAAGGTCACGTGTTGTTTAGATCCCAAGGTGGGGCCCCAGGACCAAATCTAACTCCATCCAGAATAAATCCCCTTATTAAAAGAATTTGTTCTGTAAAATTTGGATTCAGTCAAAAGGCCAGACTCAAGGATCCAGAGGCCACAGGTTCCCTGCCCTGTAGGCTGCCATGTTTCAAGGCTGGTGGTCCTCTTCAACATCCAAAGCTAGTAATGGCATCATCTTGACCTCGGATCCTGTTATCATCTTCCCTCCTCTGACTCCCTGCGTCTCTCTTCTCCTTATAAGGACCTTTCAATCTAACCAGATAATCCAGGATAACCTCCTCATCTTAAAATCCTTAATTTCATGTGTCTACCAAGTCTTTCTATTTGTGTTTTCATGTGAGGTGACATATTCACAGGTTCAAAAAACTAAGACATGGGACATTTTTCTGCCCACCACACACCCTGTTGGAATTCAGACTGGGCACCTGAATTTTAATATTGGAAAAGTTTCAGGCATTAACATAAGTGAGGTCTGGCAGGTCCAGAAATATAAGATAAATTTTGCAAGGATGCCTACCTAAAGAGCCAGGTGTTGGGTTCCTTTTATCAAGATGGCATGCCACAGCAGAATGGTATTTTAAAAATCCTAGGAAATGTTTGAGATCCCTCAAAAAATATATTTGTACTCCAATATATCAAAAAATCCCTAAAATAAAATTAATATATTTTGATTGTATCAACAAAACCTCACATTATATCAACATTATGTATTTGTTAAATTTGGAGTTCACAATAATATGGGAATTTTAAAATAATTTTTAAGCTTGATGTTGTCACTTCTCAAGAATTTCTAAATGGCATGGTGGCTGATAAATCATATGCAACAAAAGTTTAAATAGAGGTTGGGTGTGGTTGCCTCACACCTGTAATCCTAGCATTCTGGGAGGCTGAGGCGGGTGGATTGTCTAAGCTCACAGGTTCAAGACCAGCCTGAGCGAGAACAAGACCCCATCTCTAAAAGTAACCAGGAACTGTGGGAGGTACCTGTAGTTCCCAGCTACTTGGGAGGCTGAGGCAAGAGAATCACTTGAGCTCAAGAGTTTGAGGTTGCTGTGAGCTATGATGCCATGAACTCTACCAAGGATGACAAAGTGAGACTCTGTCTCAAAAAAAATAATAATAATTAATTAATTAAATGCTTGAAGCAAATGCTTTCTTAAGCAAAATTATAAAATGCTTTTCAACTTTACAACAAAAAATGTTTTTATGGTGAGCCTTTAAGATAGCTACCCAAAAGGAAGAATGCCTAGGGCCTAGCATGGCTTTAGCAGCGTACACATTCACTGAAACCAGGGCTCATAACCAAATGAATGGGCAATGAAGATTTTCTCATTGGTTGAACTTTCCTGATGAAATTTGTGATGCAATAGATATGAGGAAATTCCAACTCTATCAGGCTCCTTCAGCCCATGGAATTGTGAAAAAGGAAGTCTAAATAAAGGAGGACCCCCACCCCCGTTTGTTTCCAAATGTTTTGACTTGGAAATTAGCATAAGGAGAAATCAAAAAAATGCACATTTCTCCTCCAATTCAATTTGTATATTTGAATAATTTATAATTGAATAACACTGGCCTGTTCACAGAGGAATTTAAATTGCATGACCTCACGCAATCTTCACAATAATCCAGTAAGGTTGAAATCATTATTAGTTGCACTGCACACATGGGAAAACAGTTTCTGAAAGGCTCCTGACTCACCTACAGTAAAACATCTGGGAAGTATCAGAGGCAGAAGTAAACACTAGGTTTCTGCGTTCCTACAACTGGTTAATGCTATGAGTCTTCATAGCATCTTAAATTAGGGAAACGCATTTAGAGATTTAAAATTAAAGGAAATGGAAATGTGCAAGAAGGCAAGAAAACAAATAATTAAGTTTGGGAGTAAGAATTCTAGAGGAACTTTTTCTGTCACCATATAAAACATCCCAACAACACACACACACACACATGTGTATATGCACCAAGGAATAACAGGATGTCAATTTTATGTTTTGTACTTGGATGTATAAGAAAGTAGAGAAAATAGCTTTTTCTTTAAAGAAACAGCAACAGCTGAAGAAAACCTAACATGGGGAAACCATCCTGAAACTAGACATGGGGAGAAAAATCAGAGAATGGTAAGCAAGTGGTTAATTTAGTGCCACAACAAGGGGACTGGCTCCAGCTCTTTAATTAACTGAACAAAAAGAGAAATAGCCTTGGTACATTTATTGGTAAAGTGCCCAGTGGCATATGAGCTAGTTTTTCTTTAGTAACAACTTTTTTTTTTCTTGAGACAGAGTCTCACTATGTCACCCTGGGTAGAGAGCTGTGGCGTCACAGCTCACAGCAACCAACCTCCACCTCTTGGGCTTAAGCAGTTCTTTTGCCTCATCCTCCCAAATAGCTGGAAATACAGTCACCTGCCACAATGCCAGCTATTTTTTGGTTGCAGTTGTCATTGTTTTTTGGCAGGCCAGGCCTGGATTTGAACCCACCAGCCCCAGTGTATGTGGCCGGTGCCCTTAGCTGCTGAGCTACAGGCACCGAGTCGATAGCAACCTTTTTATTTTCTTTGTTTTTGAGACAGAGTCTCACCCTTTCACCCTGGGTAGAGTGCAGCAGCTTGCAGCAACCTCAAACTCTTGGGCTCAAGCAATCTACTCAATCCACCTGCCTCAGTCTCCTAGAGTACAAGGATTATAGGCAGGAGCTACCGTGCCTGGCCAGTAACAAAGTTATTTTTAAAAAGTTGTGACAATTTATACTCATGCCCAGCAAATAATGATCCCCCTCTTTTCCTGCTATGTGCAAGGTACCTTCTACCTCATGATATTGAACTTGACTATGTGATTTTCTTTGGACCCTGGAATATTGGTAACTAAGCTGCAAGCAGGGGTATTAAAGTCTTGTGGGGATCAATAATGATCTTCTGTGGAAAGAATGTGGGCCAGACACTGTTTGCCCTTTCAGCCTGAACTTCAGAATGAGACACTTGAAGCAATTCACATGTCCCAGAAGCTGT
This sequence comes from Arctocebus calabarensis, assembly GCA_963573935.1. Classification (NCBI taxonomy): domain Eukaryota; kingdom Metazoa; phylum Chordata; class Mammalia; order Primates; family Lorisidae; genus Arctocebus; species Arctocebus calabarensis. The sequence goes on from CAUYON010191754.1 coordinate 14,822, forward strand.
CGGTTCAAGAAGACAGGAGACACATGTCTCTGACTGAAACCCAAACAGTGGTCAAGAGCCTGAAGTCCAGCTCAACCCACCCAGCTTGCAGACATCCTGTGGCCTCATGAACATGAGAAAAGGTTTTAAGCTGCTGAGTTTTAGAATAGTTTTTTGGTACCATTATTATGTGGTGAGGCAGCTAAGTGAGGCAGAGATGTACTCCAAATATACACCCCTGTCAAGCACTAGAATCTATTAGGATAGAAAAATCTTATTTTCCCAGTTACTTTTTGTAAGTACCTCTGTAGGATTTATATGTGCGTTTGTGTGTGCACACTTCATTAAAGAACATTTCCACACATTTAACAATCTACCATGATATATATGTTGAAGCAAACTTAATGCATTGATATTTTTTAAAAAGTACAGAGTTGGGATTTTTAAGGACTTACCTTTACCAAAATAAGTATGAGAAAAGTAAATGTTTTTTAAACATTTTAAATAGAAACATATGCAAAAGCATTCCATTTTCAGAAAGATGAAATGCACATGCTTTTCCCTCCTGCTATCTCCATGTATATCTGAAAACCCAGGACATTACATATAAAACAAGTGTTAAGAAGATATCAGAAAAGTGGGGAAAGACTGACTAGGGATATTGGAACCCCAAAAGCAACATAGTGATGAGTTTCCTGAGCTTTCTTTTTGTGAGCAATTTAGAAATATCAGTAGGCAAAGTCAAAAAATACAAAAGGACCCTCAAGCAAAAGGACCAGGACAGGTGCGTCCCTGCAAGAGAGCACTTTTGTAGTACAATAACCACTCTCCTCCACTCAGACAACACAGATAAAACTGCAGATCTTCCCCCATTCATGTCACTGAAAGCTGAGTGAGAAGTTTGCACTTGCACCCTTGCCAGACTTTACTGGGCTGCCTTGACATTGCTACAAGGTGGTGTCAGAACCAGCTGAGAGGAAGGCAGAATTTTCCTCTCCACCACACACCAAGGGCCCTTCTCTCCCTGCTGTGTTAGGGGAGACCACATGAGGGGCCTATGCTTCTGCTCCTTGTCCACATTAGGGGGGTATCAGAGGTGGTCACAGGGAGCTCCTACCCCTCCAGGCCAGGGGGTTTCAGTGGAGGCTCAGTGGGGAACCAAAATTTCCCCCCTGAACAAGAGCTAACAAGGAGTCTCTCTCCTTTGAGTGTAAACAGAGGTCACATGAGAAACTTGGGCTTCTACCCTTGAGTGGCAATAATGAGGCAGCACCCCCATTTCCTTCTACTAGAAGGGAGAAAAATCTTTCTGCTTAGAAAACTTCCTTTAGAGATTCTTTATCCAGCTTCTTAAATCTATAGGTTTGTGTCTTTTAGTAAGGTGAGAATGCTGGAGGAAGGAAACAATCAAAACAGAAAGGCTAAATGAAGTTCAGAATCTTACAACATGACACCCCAAATATCCAAGTTTTTATTAGAAACTATTGACTGCAGCAAGAGCCAAAAGACCTCAAATCGAATGAAAAGGACAATCAGTGATGGCCTACACAAAGATTATGGAGATGACAGAACTCTCACCCAGCATGAAAATACTTCACTAAGGAACTAAAGACACACTTGTAATATATATATTTTAAATAGAGTGTTGGCAAAGAAATAGAATACATAAAGAATGGCAAAATAAAAAAATTTAGAACTTTAAAATGCAATAATTTGGGGGAGGACAGAGTCTGACTCAGTTGCTCTGGGGTTGAGTGCTATGGTGTCATAGCTCACAGTAACCTCAGCCTCCCGAGTGAATGAGCTCAACACAAATTGGAGGAAACTGGAAAAATCAATGAACTGGAAGATAGAACAGAAATTACCCAGTCTGGACAAATATTGAGACAAAGATAGGGAAAGAGAGAGAAGAAAAAGAGTGTTGCTTACTTGACCTGTAGGATTATAATAAAGGATATAAAATGCATGTTTCCAGAGTCCCAGAAAGAGAGGAGAAAGAATATGGAACCAAAACAGTTCCTGAAGAAATAATGACTAAATATTCTCACTTCAGTAAAAGAAATAAACCTATAGATTCAAGAAGCTGGATAAAGATCAATCACTAAATCCAACAAAATCCACATAAGGAAATATCATAGAGATACTTCTGAGAAACGAATGATAAAGGAAAATGGAGAGGACTGGACACCATGCTTGCAAAGGACAGTTACTGATTCTTATCACATTAAAAGGAAACGCTGAGAACAGGACAGTTTCCTGACTTGGGGGCAATCCCCCAAGTAACTCAGTGTTCCGGATTAAGATAAGGTTGGTCACTTACTAGTAAGCATGTGTTAAACAGTGATGCTTAGTACTTCTTCATGAGGGCTGTGGGGAAAGAACACATGAGGCGAGCACGTGGCAATCCTTACGCATGCGGCCCTCATCTGCACCTGTTTATGTCAATTACCTTAACTCCCCACACATGTTGTGTGTCACCTTAATAAATAGCCATTCCGGAGGGAGGCTACCCTGCAACTAAAGTTAGCCCTCCTCCTGCAAGCTTGTACTTCTAATCTGTGTCGCACCTGGTTCCTTCCTTCGGCCACTGAGACCGGGACATAGGGGTCCCGACAGGAAAAAAATCTTCAAGGCAGGAAGAAGTAGCACCTTGTTTTATAAGAGGAAAATAATTTGAATGATATTGGATTTCTCATAAGAAATCATGGAGATCAGAAGAGTGTGGCAAAATTTTTCAACTGCTGGAAAACAAACAAACAAACAACAACAAAAAAACAACTCTTAACCCAGAATCCTTCGTCCACTATAAATGTCTTTGAGAAATGAAGAGAAAAATCAAGAACTTCGCAGACAAACAAAAGCTAAAAAATGTGTTGTCAACAGAACCACCATAAAAGAATCTCTAAAAGAAGTTTTCTAAATAGAAAGAATTTTTAAAAAAATTTGGAACATCGGGAAGAAAGAATGTGAATAAACACAATCACATTTCCTTCTTGAGTTTTCAAAAATCTTGGTTAATGGTTAAAGGAAAAAATTATAACACTGATGTGATTCTAAATGTATGCAAAGGAAATATATAAGACAATACTATTGTAAACAGTGAAGGAGAAAGGGGCATAAAATGGTAAAATTTTTGTACTTCACTAAAATTAGTACACTGATTATATAATGTGATGCTTACAGCAGATACTAATGAAAAAAAAACTATGCAAAGAGACATAATTGAAAACACTGTAGACAAATCAAAATAGAAATCTAAAAGATGTTTGAGTTATCCATGGAAAGGCAAGAAAAACAAAACAGAAAAATAGAACACAGAAATAAACAGAAAACAAAACTAAATAAGCAAATATACTAACGTATGAATTAAATGTAAATGGTTTAACATATGAATTAAATGTGAATGGTCCTTTCAAGGCTTAATTAAAAGGCAGATATTGGCAGTGACCCATGCTTATATTTCACAAAAATACAGGACTCCAGCATATGGTATCTATAAAAAAATTACCTCAAATACGATATAGGCAGGTTGATAAGAAAGTATAAAACAGTGCCAGTGGCTCATGCCTGTAATCCCAGCACTGTGGGAGGCCCAGGGGGGTGGACTACTTGAGCTCAGGAGTTTGAGACCAGCCTGAGCAAGAGTGAGACCCCATCTCTACTAAAAATAGAAAAACCTAGCCTGGTGTTATGGCAGGCACCTGTAGTCCCAGCTCACTTAGGAAGTTGAAGCAAGAGGCTCTCTTGAGCCCAATCATCTGAGAACTATGACATCATAGCACTCTACCTAGTGTGGCAGAGTGAGATTCTGTCTTGAGAGAGAGAGAGAGAGAAAGAAAGAAAGAAAGAAAGGAAGGAAGAAAGAGAAAAAGAAACTATTCAACTATTAATCAAAAGAAAGTAAAAGTTTCTTGAGTAACAGCAGATGAAGTAGATTTTAAAGCAGAGAAAATTTCTAGAAACAGAGGTGAGCATTACATAAAGATAAAAAGGTCAATTCACCAAGAAAACACAGCAACCTTAAATGCTCATGCATCAGGCAGCAGAGCTATAAAATATATAAGCAAGA
>CAUYON010191755.1:0-18433 GCA_963573935.1 Arctocebus calabarensis
CACAACGCCTGGCCACTTTTTTTTTGGTTGCAGCCGTCATCGTTGTTTGGCAGGCCCGGGCTGGATTTGAACCCACCAGCTCAGGTGTACATGGCTGGCGCCTTAACCCGTTGAGCCACAGGCGCCAAGTCGTAATAATAGTTCTTATTTATTGATTGCATTTGTATGGCTGGACCTGTGTTGTCCAATATAGGTAGTTTCCACTAGCCACGTGTGGCAATAGATCTAACTATTAATTATATAAAATCTAAATGCAGATTGAGTATTTCTTCTGAAGATTTAGCATCCCAATTGACATATTCAGTAAGTATAAATTACATGTTAGATTTATAAGGCTTGATATGAAAAAATGTAGAGTATCATAATTTTTTAATTTATTACATGTTGAAATGGGTATTAAATAAAATACATTATTAAAACCATTTCTTCTGTTTCATTTTACTTAGTAATGTGGCTACTAGAAAATTTTAAATTTCATGTGTGGTTTGCTTTATATTTATATTGGACAGCGCTGTGCTAGACACCTTATGTACGTAGCTGCGTTATCTTAATCCTCACCACAAAACTCTGCCTTAGTTGGTATTATTTTTTTGCATTTTAAGGTTGAGAAAAACCAAGGCACAGGCTCGGCGCCTGTGGCTCAACGGACTGGGGCGCCAGCCACATACACCTGAGCTGGTGGGTTCGAATCCAGCTTGGGCCCGCCAAACAACAATGACGGTTGCAACCAAAAAATGGCCGGGCGTTGTGGCGGCTGCCTGTAGTCCCAGCTACTTGGGAGGTGGAGGCAAGAGACTTGCTTGAGCCCAGGAATTGGAGGTTGCTGTTAGCTGTGATGCCACGGCACTTTATCCAGGGTGACAGCTTGAGACTCTGTTTCAAAGAAAAAAAAAAAAAAACTAAGGCACAGAGCAATGATGAAACTTGCTTTTTGTACTAGTATGTGGCAAAGCTAGAACTTAAATTTCATTTTGCCTGACTCTTTGTGCTAAAGAGACAGAGAAAATAGTGGTAGAAGAAAAGAGATTATGAGAATGTGGTATTGCAGAATCCAAGCAAGGAGTTTCAGAAAAAGAGGAGTGATCAGTTCAGAGAGGGCCATACAGTGTAAAGACTGAAATATGAGCACAAGGACCTCTGAGACCTTGTTGAAAACTCTTGAGTGGCATGATGGGGACAGGAGCCCAATTAGAGAGAATCAGGGAATAAATGAGAAATGAGGCTTGGCGCTTGTAGCTCAGCAGTTAAGGTGACAGCCACCTACACCAGAGCTGGTGGGTTCCAACCCAGCCCGGGCCTGCCAAACAGCGACAACTATAACCAAAAAAAAAATAGCTGGGTGTTATGGTAGGCACCTGTAGTCCCAGCTGCTCGGAAGGCTGAGGCAAGAGAATTGCTTAAACCCAAGAGTTTGAGGTTGCTGTGAGCTGTGACACAATGGCACTCTACTGAGGGCAACATAGTAGGACTCTGTCCCCTCCACCACCCCCTCCACAAAAAAGAAAAAAAGAAATGAGGTGATAGAGAAACTTAAACCTTTTCAGGAATATGGCTTTAAAGGAGAGAGAAAGGAAAAAGGCTAAGGGAGGCTCAGCGCCTGTGGCTCAACGGGCTAAGGCGCCAGCCACGTACACCTGAGCTGGCGGGTTCGAATCCAGCCCAGGCCTGCCAAACAACAATGACGGCTGTAACCAAAAAATGGCCGGGCATTGTGGCGGGCGCCTGTAGTCCCCAGCTACTTGGGAGGTGGAGGCAGGAGACTCGCTTGAGCCCAGGAATTGGAGTTTACTGTGAGCTGTGATGCCATGGCACTCTATCCAAGGTGACAGCTTGAGGCTCTGTCTCAAAAAAAAAAAAAAAAAAGAGGCTAAGAGAGGGGCAGGTGTGAAGTTCAGATAGGCTGTGTTTTCTAAGGAAGATGTGGGCTTTTTGTAGGATCTGTTAGAAAAGCAAAGGTAACTAGAAAAGTGAGAGGGAATCAGTAAAGGAGGTCTCTGAGGTGAGAGAAAATGGAATAGAGAACCCAGGTTCTTGAAAGCGTCTCTCTTCGGGAGGAAGGTTCCCTGTTCCAATGTAATGGAGGGAAGGAGAAGAGATGGGGGCAGATGGATGTAGGCAGGCTTGTAGATTTGGTTGTGGCAAGTTGAGGTGTTTCCCATCCCAAGAGGCAATTTTTCTCTATGAAACAAGGTAAGTCATTTGCTGATAACTAATAGGTGAGAGCTGGGTAGGATTATAGACAGCAGAGAGAATAGTGACAGTTTTAGTAAAGAACAGATGCGTAAGCTAACTTGAGAAGAAGTACAGTAGGATTTCTAGGCAGTGTAGAGAGGTTCCAGTTGAGGTTGAAGACATTAATTCATAGTGGAGCTACTCTGGTTGTATGACTTTTCGATATCAAACAGTTCTCTCCAGTTTAACTGCTGTCCCTGTCATGCCACTAGAGTTTTCACCAAAGTCACGGGGATCCTTGTTACTAAGTCCAGTGCCTAGTATTTCAGTCTTTACCTTGAATGGTCTTCTCTGAGTTGACATCTCTCTTCTGAAACACTTTCTTTCCTTGGTTTCTGCAATGCCACACTGGTCTTTTTTCCTATCAGTCTTTTCCTCTCTTCCTCTATCTCTTTAGCATAAAAAGTCAAGCAGAACTAAAGTTCTAACTGCCACATGCTAATGTGAAAACATTGAACAAGTTCATTATTACTCTATGGTTTGGTCTTTCTTAGCCTTAAAATGTAAAAAAATAATAACAGCTGTTGCACATGGTTGTTGCAAGGAGCTCAGCCACCTGGCTGTGGGTATGGAGGCAGTAGATGTTTGACTCATCAAGGGGAGAAATTTTCCTCAAGGAGATATGATGAAAAGAACAGGGCATTAAAGATATGATAAGACAGCAGTTGACAAGATGGATCATGGAATTTAAGCTGGGTGTTAAGAGAAGAGAAGATAGCCAGGAGTCTGATGGATATGGAAAAAATAGTTAGGGTAGGTACCGATAAGGCGAGGAACAGGTATGCTGGGTATAGCTGAGCATGACAGAAGGATTAGGGATTATGGTTAGAGAATAGAATGTCTGAATTAGTGATTTCAGAGATGGGATAGTGCTAGGCATTGGAGTTTCCAAGGTATAGCCATAGGAGTGTAGTTACATGTTGTGTTGAAAAGAATGTTATTATTGATAAGGAATCAAGAAACAAAAAAGTTAGATGAGAACTCCATAAGGATGTTTGCAGATGTATACACGCACACATAAAATATGTTTGCCTACTCCATGTGCACAGACACGTGTGTAAATACACATATAAATGCACATCTCCATAATTTGTGTACATTCAGACCAAGTCTTGCAAATGTGTGCATACCCCAAAACTGACTAAGTGGTGCTATGGTTTGGATGTTTGTCCCTCGAAAACTCATGTTTAAAGTTGATTCCCAGTGTTGGAAGAAGGGTTTCAGGGGTGGTATTTGGGTCTTGAGGGCAGATCCTTTATGAGTAGAGTAATGCCCTTCTTTGAGATTGAATGAGTTCTCATTGTTAGTTCCTAAGAGAGCCGGTTGTTAAAAAGAGCCTGGCACCTCTTCTCTCTTGCTTCCTCTGTTGCCGTGATCTCTATACAAACCAGCTCCCTTTCACTTTCCACCAAGAGCGGAAGCAGCCTGAGGGCCTCACCAGATGCCCGATCTTGAACTCTTCCACACATCAGAATCATGAGCCAAAGAAAACTTTTTTTTTTGAGACAGAGTCTCACTATGTCGCCCTCAGTAGTGTGCTGTGGTGTTACAGCTCTAAACAACCACAAACTCTTGGGCTTAAGCAGTTCTCTTGCCTCAATCTCCCAAGTAGCTGGGACCACAGGCGCCTACCACAATGCCTGGCTATTCTCTTGTTGCAGTTTTCATTGTTGTTTAGCAGGCTTAGGCCAGGCTTTAACCCGCCACGTTCAGTGCATGTGGCTAGCGCCATAACCACTGTGCTATGGGCGCTGAGCCCAAATAAACCTTTTTTCTTTATAAGTTATCTAGCCTCTGGTATTCCTTTATAGCAACACAAAGCAGACTAAGACAGGTGGACTTTTGGATAAGCAGACGTCCAATCTTTGGAGGATTCTGAATCATTCCCAGCAAAAAGGGCTCAGCTAGTTATGCCCACCAGTTGTAGGGACGGGCCACCTAGTATTTAACAGACCCACATATATTAGGGTACGAAGATTGCTACTCTATTTTTCCTCTGCCATCTGTACTCTGTGCCCTGCTATAATTTCTGAGTGATCTGGAATGGGTGGGGTTGGGACCAGCTCTTAGAGTAAGGAGGAGGAGACTGTCTTAGGTCCTTCCAAAGAAAATTCTGTCTCCCCCACTCCCCTGGGAGGGGGACAGTAGGAGAAACTGCTGAAAGGAAGGGTTGATATCTATGATTGAATATGACTTTCCTGACCTTGGAGAATTCAGAGTCCCAATCAGTGCAATAATAAATTAAGGGCTTACGGAGGAATAAATTCTCAGCCTCAATGAAGTTCTTTGCTAGGGGCCATAGGCAGGCCAGCCGGTTGGGATGATGCAGATTGGAGGCTTCATTGAGTGGGCTGAGCTGTCTGGGAAGCGTCAGGAGTGAGAAGATCCAAAACTCTGCTAGTCAAGTCACTTTTTAGGAGCTGCGGGGATAAAGCTGCTCAAGTGATGGGCAGCAGCTGAATGGAAGGTAGGACTTGAAGGGTGACTGCAGGGTGGTGGCCACAGAGCTCATTAGAGCTAATAGCTTTTCAGGGCGAATTTGGGAAAAACAAGAACAAATAAAAATGAAAGCCAAGAGAGGTAGAATTATTTAGAGGGCCTGCAAGGTGTTATTATTATTATTTTTTTATTTTGGAGGGGTACAGTTTGCCCTGAGGACAGATACTTCTGGGTGAGTCAGTGGTCAGAATCAGGCTGGGGCTGTGGTCCAAGGTCTTTGACATCATCTAAAGTACAGAACATTGGCTCGGCGCCTGTGGCTCAACGGGCTAAGGCGCCAGCCACGTACACCTGAGCTGGCGGGTTTGAATCCAGCCCGGGCCCGCCAAACAACAATGACGGTTGCAACCAGAAAATGGCCAGGCGTTGTGGTGGGCGCCTGTAGTCCACGCTACTTGGGAGGCAGAGGCAAGAGACTCAATTGAGCCCAGGAATTGGAGGTTGCTGTGAGCTGTGATGCCACAGCACTCTACCCAGGGCAACAGCTTGAGGCTCTGTCTCAAAAAGAAAAAAAAACAAAGTACAGAACATTATCCTTGGGGCAGTGAGGCAACTGTGGACAGGTATCCTGGTGAGAGTCAGCTCTGCAGGCCAGGTAGATCATGGCTTCTTACTTCCTTTGAGAATAAGTTCATGCAGAGTCCAGGACACAGAGCCCTACATATAAATGAGGAAGAGGTGGGGGGACAGGCAGGAGTTGAGGAGAGAATGAGCAGGAAAGCAGCCCAGAGTGTGTGCTGCTGAGTTTGCGGCTGGAACACTGGGAGGGGCCAGTCTTAAGGGCTGGAGGCTACTAAATTAGATCCTGAGTTCTTTCCTTTTTCATCCTACCTTCTGTGACATCTGCCATGGAGGATAAGCTCTTGGGGTGTAGTCCAGAGGTAGAAGAGGGAATGGTACTATGTTTGGAGTCAGGGGCTGCTGGAGCTAAAGGGAATATCTCCTTTCTTCTTATCTCTCTGCCCCTGTGGTGTAGTGCCCAGCCTGGGCTTTTCCTTTAAATATGTCTTACAGCTGTCTGAACTCTGAAATTTCTTTCACTTCTTTCCTCGCCTTGTTAACATGTGTTGCCTTTGGGGTAATCAGGGAAAAAATATTATGTCCTTTTACAATTACCGGGTTTTGGAATATTAAAATGTCTCGCTGCATCGGCACTGTTATTTTGATTGGTATTCTAACCTTTGACTAGCCCATAAAGCGTGCCGCTCCTGAAGCCAATATTGCAGGACTGAAATTTAATTCCGAAATGATTCCAGATAATAGGGAGACAGATAATATATGCATGAAGGATATTATGTTTGGACTAACTGCAGCAGGGCTAGGGCTGGGGAGCTGAATAATAGCCCAGAGTGAGTTATAATCTGTGGGACAGAAATGCCTTACTGTCAGGGCCAGGAGAGGAACTCTTAAATCAAAGGCATGGAAAAGGGTGCGATTGTAGGGTTCTTATTTTGACAGGAGGAGCACTGGAGCCAAGAGGTAGGTATCAAAAGCTATGCTCCATCTTTTCTCTTGAACAAGATAACCAAGGCCCTGGAAAATCTAGCTCATTGCAACATCCCTCTCTCCATACCTCTTGTTCTTCCATAACGTTCCAGCCATATCAAACTTCTATCCGCTCTTCAAGTATGCATAACTGTTTGCCTCTCATTACTTATACTGTTAGCTTTGCTTACATTGCCTTTCCCCTTTCATTGTGTTGGAAAAACTCTTGTTCATCCTTCAAAACCCTTTTGTGTGATGCCTTCTCTGACATTCCCCCACCTCTGTTAGAAATAGCAAATCACCTTCTCCTTTGTATGCTTCAGAACTTTGTATTGAGCACATTACATACCATTGTAGTTATCTGGTTACATATTTTCATTACCTACTAGACTGTGGGCTTGTTGTGGTCTACACACCATCCATCTCTATCTCTAGTGCCTGGTGTTGGACCTGCCACACACTTGGCATCAACAAGTTCAGTTGAATTCATACTTAATACTGGACTGGCCTAATGAGCTCAGGAGTTTGGATGCCTATTCCTCTGCTATATTTCCCAGACAAACTTAGAGAAGTAAAGTGATTTGCCTAAAGGCACATAGCCAGGAGGAGGTGAAGGTAGGATTTGAGCCCAGGTTGGTGTGCTCTTTCCCCAGAATGCGTATCTTAGGCACTGGGCAGGGAAGGAGTTGGACATTTAGGTAGAAAGTCAGAAATTCACTGCCAGGACTCCTTCCTTCTATAGCCCAGGACTTGAGTCCTCTATGCTAGAGATTAGTTCTTAGCATTCACAAGACTCAACCTGGAAGGGGTTTTGCCTCCTCTTGCTCCTGTTGACTTTTGGACAGTTACTCCACATGGAGATTCCACACCAACCATAAGGAAAGTACCTTGGGAAAGGCACCTGAGTATGGTTTTGGAGTGCCTGTAGCTCCGGAGGTAGACAGGCAGAGGACACAGAGTCCTTAGTGATGTCAGAAAACTTCATAGACTTCTTCCTTCAGGATTTGGTGGAACTTGTATATAAAGATAGAGGAAGGACATAATGATAAAGACTACAATAAAGTTCATTAGTTTTTTAATGAATTTGTATTTTATTAATTATGATGCTATCTATAAAACTTGGACAAATAATGTGACTGTATATGAGACTTACCCTTCATTTAGTCTTCAGGTGAAATGCAGTGTATACACTATGCCCTAGGAGTGTGGGAAGTGGCTTACAGGCTAGAAATCACTGGTGCAGGAGAAAGAGCTTGGGAGCTAGATGAGTCTGGCTCAGACATCAAATATCATAAGCAGCTGTGTAATCTGGAACAAGTCCCTGTCTGTACCTACTAAAATGACTAATATCTGACGCACACAACTTAGCTTCTGGAGTCCAGTAGGCTTCTTGAGAATCTTAGCTCCACACTTGCTGTGGGGTTTTAGGAGAGTCACCTACCTTAATACCCATCTTCTAGAGTTGACCAGGAAGAAATGATAGCACTATGCTCCTACCCTTCCTTTGTCCCAATACTGACCACTGAAGACAAGATGACTATGCTACAGGGAGAAGAGAAGTTGAGGATACATATAGGTTCCTTGTGGGCTGTAGCTGGAAAAAGGAGACTCCCCCAGTAAAGTACTTGTGGGCACCAGGGTCCTCACAGCTGACACTAAGGAAGTTGATCATCTCATGTCCTTGATGCCAGCTGCCATCAGCATGCCTAGATGACCAGTGGAGTGCAGAGTCACATTCCCCTTAAGGCAATTTCTGACTATATCACCCACTCTAGATGCTATGACCTTAGGCAAGTTACTTTACCTTTTCTGAACCTTGGTTTCTTCATTTGTAAAGTGGAGATAATCAGTAATAATACTAAAACAGCAGCTGCTCTACATGCTTTATGTGGCTGAACACAATCATATAGACAGGAGACTACAGCACAGAGAGGTTACTGTTCCTTCCACACAGTCCAACAGCTAATGAGAGATGAAGTAGTATTTGATTCTAGGCAGTAAACTCCAGAGTCCCTGTTCTTAACTGCTTTGCTCTGCTGCCTCCAGTGCAAAGGAAAGAGTCAGTTTTACCAGGGGTGGGGGAAAGAAAGTGAAGAAAGTTTTCAGTGAGGAGACACTTGAGCTGAATCTTGAAAAATGAATAAGTTTTCAGGTGACAGGCAGAAATGGTATCTAGGCAGAGAGGCAGAGAAGGCCTGAAGTGGTAAGACAGCTTGCTGGACTGGGAAACTGCAAACAGTGATTTTCAGGTTTTTTAGCTATTGAAATGGCCTGGCTGTGTATATGTCTTTTACCAAAAGAAAAGCATAGTGACAGCAAGAATGAGAGGCAGTGAGTCTGGTAAGGAATCATTGCCCAATGTCAAAAGTGGTGCCAGCCTAATCTGCCCTCTGAGAGTGGTGCAGTAGCTTCAGAAACCTGCTATGTCGGCTCGGCGCCTGTGGCTCAACGGGCTAAGGCGCCAGCCATGTACACCTGAGCTGGCGGGTTCGAATCCAGCCCGGGCCCGCCAAACAACAATGATGGCTGCAACCAAAAAATGGCCCGGGGCGTTGTGGCGGGCGCCTGTAGTCCCAGCTACTTGGGAGGCGGAGGCAGGAGACTCGCTGGAGCCCAGGAATTGGAGGTTGCTGTGAGCTGTGATGCTACAGCACTCTATCCAGGGTGACAGCTTGAGGCTCTGTCTCAAAAATAAATAAATAAATCAAAATAAAATACACGTTAAAAAAAAAAAAAGAAACCTGCTATGTTTATGTCTGTGCATGGGAAGAAAGAGCCTGTGGACCAGAGCAAGCAAGGAGGGAAGTGGTCGCTCTGCCTTGTAGCATGTTGGTTATGGACAGTCTTGAGACTGTTGGACAGAAGACCTCTATCCTTATGGTAAAATGTGGGAAATGACAGTGTGAGAATAGATTAGATTTCATTGGGAAGCTCTTGGAGGAGTGCTGGTCTCTCTGTGGGTGGGCAGTTTGGCACATCCCCAGCTAGGGAGCCACCCTGCTTTGTTTTGCATCCCTGGTGGGTGTGGCCACAGGGGATCAGCAGGGGAGGAAATCAGCTCCAGGCAGCTCAGCTTCTTTCTCCTTCTTGATTCCCTGCAGCTGCTGCAGATTGACCTCTGCCCTGGAGTTCTTGCATTGCCCTCTGTGGTAGGTCTTTACAACCAGGCCTGCCCAGGGTCTGTCTGCCTCTGGCTGGGTATTGCTCAGCAATGATGCAACCTCTATGTCCTGGTCCTATGAGTCCTCTCTGTCTTTCTCTTGTGTTCTTGATGAAGTGAATTCTGGGCTCACTCTGAAGCATGGGAGAATGGGGAGCTCCCCCGAGTCTGTCTGGGGCCTGGATTTTAGCCTAGGTGTCTTGACTATAGAATGTGTACTCTAACCCTCAGTGCCAGTTACTAGGGCCCAGCATATTCCAGAGCCCACACCAGACTTACTGTGTGTGGCCTAGTCTGTCCTTGTGAGGGACTATGAGCTACTTGAGGAAAGGGACTAGATCTGCTGCTTTTCTGTATCTGCAGAGCTAGGCAAGCAGGGGGGGGAACCTCAGTAAGCTAATAGAGGCATAAATTATGTGGAAAGCTGAGGACAGTTTGGGAGAGAGGCAGGGCGTGAAGTCCGAGAGAGCTAAGGGAGCATTTAGTTCTACTCTGCCTTCTCCCCAGGTTTCTTTTTCTTTCTTCTTCCTTCTTTTGATTTTGTTGTTGCTACTCTGGGCCCTAGAAATTGGAAGAGTTGTAGAATAGGACAGGAAAGGACAGGGTGACTTCCCTAAGAGCAGGAGGCACAGCCCTCCCACACTGTCCTGTAGGCACTCTGTAAAGTGAGGTTTGATCATGTCTGTCAGTCTCAATAATAATAGAACACCAGTGCACAGAGCCCTCTTTGGTGTCAGCCTCAGTGCTAGATACTTTACACACATTATTGCATTTAATCCTCACAGCTCCTCAGCAAGAAAAAGGCTTTGTTCCTATTTTATAGGTGCTAGAATAGAGACTCAGAGAAATTAAGAAGCTTGCCTAAGGCCAGGAGAACGTAAATCCAGTTTCTCTTCTTACAGCTTCCCCCTATCACTTGTCTCAGTAGATACTGGCCTGGTATGAGCTGGAAGCCCAGACAAACACATAGCAGATGTTGTTATAACAGTTGTATGGTCAGTGAAAGCCAGTGATTAGGGAAGGATAGGAATTGGCCATATACTTTTGGTCTCATGAGAATGACTTCTATTGTATTTAATGGGGATCTGTGCATGTAAGAGGGTACACACATGTGTACATGCATGTATGTATGTGTTTGAAGACGTGTATGCTCCCAGTTGGGGAGGTTTATGTAGGCAGGCCTGAGTTTGTCTGTGTGTATTCTGGTATGTACACGTGCCCAAAAATGAGGAAATGGGTAAAGGTGTTAGTATGGGATTTGTAGTCTTACCTTAGGCCCTAGAGGTGGGCAGATGAGGCTTTGTCTCTAGAGGGCAGTGTGGTGCAATACAAAGACCCCTGGACTGACTGTGAAGCTAGAAAACAAATATTTGGGTACACTGGTGTTGGGTCACTTGCTCTTCCTGAGGCCTCGGTTTCCTTATCTAATAAGGGAGTTGGATGAGACAGTTTCTTCTTATGATCTCGTCTACCTTTGCCATTATGAGATTTTTCATGGTACCTTAGATTCCCCCTTTTTGCTCTTAGCCAAAAATGAGATAAATGCAAGGAATGTGGGAGAAGCCTCTTTACCCTTACCTACATTTTTTTTTTTTTTTTTGAGGGGGGGAGATAGAGTCTCACTATGTTGCCCTCGGTGGAGTGCCATGGCATCACAGCTCAAAGCAACCTCAAACTCTTGGGCTTAAGCGATTCTCTTGCCTTAGTCTCCCAAGTAGTGGGGATTACAGGCAACCACCACAACAATGCCCGGCTATTTTTCTGTTGCATTTGTCACTGCTGTTTAGCTGGCACAGGCTGGGTTCGAACCTGCCAGCCTCAGTGTATGTGGCTAATGCTGTAACCACTGTGCTATGGGCGCCAAGCCTTTTTTTTTATTTTTGGAAACAGAGTCTCAAGCTGTCACCTTGGGTAGAGTGCTATAGCATCACAGCTCACAACAACCTCAGATTCTTGGGCTTAAGTGATTTTCTTGCCTCAGCCTCCCAAGTAGAAGGGACTACAGGTGCCCGCCACAACGCTCAGCCATTTTTTTTGTTGCAATTGTCATTGTTGTGTTTTAGCTGGCCCGGGCTGGGTTCGAACCCACCAGCCTCGGTGTATGTGGCCGGCACCCTACCTACTGAGCTATGGGCAATGTGCAACTTACCTACTTTGATCTCTAGCCTTGGGACTACACAATTATCCCACTGGAAAAAGCTGAGGGTCCAGAGGAGGCAGGCATTGCTAGGCATCAGGTCAGGAGAGCTAGAGACTCAGCAGTTGTGGAGGCCTTTGGTGAGTTGGTACATGTCAGTTTGGTATGGCAAGACTGAAGCAGAATGCCTGTAGGCTTTGGGCTTCACCATGAGAATATGGGGTGAGGAGAAGCTTATTATCTACCTACTGCTTTGGAATTGCAAAAGAAGGGGCCTTGATGGCCAGGTGGAGATCAGCAAGAGTACTAGATGTGTGTTCATATTCATATAGGATTTTGCTAGGTAAAACTGGGGTTTTTCTCTGGGGGTGACTTGTCTGCTGTCAGCTCCCTGGGGGTAAAAATGGTTTCAGGTTGGGTGCCTTAGTTTTCTCTGACTAACTCCTCAGAGCTGAGCTGGATGGTTCCTATAGATGGAACCTTTGTCTATCTTAATCTACAAGTGGGGTTGTGGCAGACTTATTTATTTTGTCTTATTAATCAGCCTCAGTTTGCTGTAATTTCTGATGGGCAGAGTCACTAGAGAATGTGGACTCAGTACAGTGACCTCAGCCCTGGTGAAGACTTCTCTCTGGTTTGGCTCAGATCATTCTGGACCTAGGGCTCAGGCAATAGATGACCTATGGTCTTCCTGTGCCAGGACATTTATGATCACCTCTAGCCACCAGTCATTCCCTCAAGTCCTGTGGGTTGAAGCATCTGGATTCAGGTGAATCAGACCTGGTCTCTACCTGTACAGAGCCCCCAGTCTGATAGAGAAGGTGGGTGTATCAGTAGGCAGATGAAGAAAAATACAATTGAAGTGGTAAGTATAGTGATAGAAATATAATTTATTTCAAATTCAGCTCTATATTGAGTTAAAATTTATAAAACACAGAGGGTCCTTGTAAGTCTGTCTATGTGTTTTGTGCCTCCTGCCTGTGCTGCTTTAAAAGCTTTGAATTACTGTGATGAGCTAGTCCCTGCTTGTGCCTACTGTGACTTCTTTAAAGGCCATAAAGCAGGGTTCTCATGAGACCCTAGGATGCCCTAGTTGGAAAAGAAGAGCACCTCTCCTGGAGAGTTAAAGTTTAGGCTGGTTGCTCAGGAAGTACTTATGTGTGGGTATGGGCAGGTGTGTTTGTGAGTGTACACTGACATGAGCCCAAGTATGCAAATGGCAGCTGCCAGTGGTCTGTCCTCAGCACCACCATGACAAGATCTTATGGTGCTAGACCTAGGCTTGGCACCTACTTAGCTGCAAGCAGGCAGGCAGGCTGCAGGCAGATCCCAGGGCAGGCCTAAGGCCTCCCCAGTGGTGTGTTTGCTGTGCCTAATTACCCGGCAGTTGTTTAACTATGCAAGCTGCATGCCTGCCTTTATTGCGCTGTGATTGCTGAGCTGCCTATGGGGAGTGTCATAAAAAGATATAAAATGCCCATTATCTGTCTGATGCCCTCCTCCTGGACTGTGGGTGTTTGTGTTTTATTTTATGTTTATTGCTAGAGGGAAGCTCTGCCAGAAAGAAAGGGAGGAAAAAGAAGGGAAGAGAGGGGAGGCCCTATAGGAATTGGGCACTGGGAGATTGAGGAGCCCCTTCATACTGTGGTCGGGGAGGTTCTCCTGACCAGAAGGGAGATATGGAAATGGCAGGTCTATGGCTCATGACAGAGTGCTTAGGAATTAAGGCTTACATCTTTGTGTCCCCATCCACCTACAAGTCTTGCAGCTTCTGTTTCCATCTTACCTGTATATGTTGGCACCCTCCCTGCATCCTGGCCCACTGCCTTAGGTGCAGGATAGTCTGCAGAAGGTTCTGAGAAAGGTTTTTCATTTTCACTCAGTTCTTTACCAGCTTTTGTGAATCAGATTGCCTTCTAGCCTTCTAGAGCACCATGGCTGCTTTTGGGCAAATGCTGTGGGTACCACCATCTGCTCCTATTGCTCTGCTGAAGGCTTCCATACCTACAGCTCAGCTTCCCTTCTCTTGCCAACCACAGTGATGTGTTTAGGACTAGCCTATCTAAGAATTCTTTGGATCTTAGGGAAACCTCCTAGACCAGGAGAGAGAAGGGAATAAATGCAGATTGAGTATCCCCCTTCCCCCGTGCCAAACAGAAGCTATGTAAGGCACTGAGACCAGAGGTCAGAGCTCTGACAGGATCCCTACCCTTAAAGAGCTCACACTGTATAACTAGAGTGCCAAGGTTTATGGTAGGTGTTCAATAAATGTGTGTCAAATGGGATTGGAATTCAACATAGTCATTCATTCATTTGTTTTCATTCAGTAAATGGTTTTTGAGCACTGACTGGGTCAGGCACTCTGCCAAGCATGGAAGATAAAATAGTAAAACAGACAAAATCCTAGCCATTGCTGGTCGTTAGAGTTTATTGGAAGAAAGACTTCAGGATATCGTGACTTCAAAAACCATACCCTTTCAGCTATAACAGGTTGTTACCCATGCCTGAATCATCAAACTACTGACTATGCTGCACTGATCTTCTCTACTTGAAAATTCTTAGTGTTGGCGGCCCCTGTAGCTCAGTGGGCAAGGTGCGCCAGACACATACACTGAGGCTGGCGGGTTCGAACCCGCCCCAGCCAGCTAAACAACAATGACAACTACAACAAAAAAATAGCTGGGTGTTGTAGCAGGCGTCTGCAGTCCCAGCTACTTGGGAAGCTGAGGCAAGAGAATCGCTTAAGCCCAAGAGTTTGGGGTTGCTGTGAGCTGTGATGCCACAGCACTCTACTGAGGGTGACATAACGAGACTCTGTCTCCAAAAAAAAAAAAAAAAAAATTCTTGGTGTCTACTGGATGAAGTTAAGTATGTGTTCTCTGGTGTGGTCTTTGAGATACCCAAAGTGCTTTTCTAACTCTTCCAAAATAACCTATATGGTATACTTCCAAGCCTTCTAAGCCTGGAAAGCCCTTGGCTACATTCTTGTCTAGTGAACACCTGCTTATTATCTTTCAAGTCCTAACTCTGCCTGTGTCCTCTGGGAAGACTTTTCCAGTTTCCCAATGGAACTTCCTCCCTCTTCACACACCTGTGTCACCTATATCTAGTGTCTCTGGAGGACTAGTCACCGTGCTAGAGACCTTTCTGACTGTGTCCACTGTTTGTGAGCCTACTGTGGGCTCCTTGCACTTCCTTGGTGATAGTATACTTTTTTTTTTTTTTTTGCAGTTTTGGCCGGGGCTAGGCTCGAACCCACTACCTCTGGTATATGGGGCTAGCACCCTATCCCCTTGAGCCACAGGTGCCACCCTTGGCATGTGCATTTATTGATGAGAAACTTTGGTAGTTTGGAACCTAGGATATGCCCTTCATTGACATGTCAGCCAATTAGCCAGTTAATCACTCTCAGTTTCAATTTCCTCATCTGTCAATTAGGGCTAATAATACCTCATAAGATTATTATGTTATGCTAAAATGAATTTTGCAGAGCATCTGACTTATGGAAAATGATCACAGGGTTGTTGGATTTTACAATTCCAAATGGAATTCATGGAATTCATGTTGCACTCTGTGGAATGATACTCTGTGGAGCACTGCTTTGTGGAATACTGTGTAAATTGTGCCCCCAAAGAACATAAAAATTATGAGGGCCAGGCGCAGTGGCTTGTGCTTGTTATTCTAGCACTCTGGGAGGCCAAGGCTGGTAAATTACTTAAGCTCAGGAGTTCAAAACCAGCCTGAGCAAGAGTGAGACCCCATCTCTACTAAAAAGAGAAAAACTAGGAAAGCATGGTGGCACATACCTGTATGTAGTCCCAGCTGCTTGGGAGGCTGAGGCAAGAGGATCACTTGAGTTTGAGGTTGCTGTGAGCTATGATGACACTACAGCATTCTCTACCTAGGGAGGCAGTGAGATTGTCTCAAAAAAAAAAAATGAATAATAAAAATTATGCAGAAGATTTTAGTTGGTTTTTTTTTTTTTGAGACAGAGTCTCACTTTTTTGCCCCTGGTAAGAGTGCTGTTGCGTCACAGCTCACAGCAACCTCCAACTCTTAGGTGATCTTCTTGCCTCCCAAGTAGCTGGGACTACAGGCGCCTGCCACAGTGCCTGGCTATTTTTTGTTGTGGTTTGGCCTGGGCTGGGTTCAAACCCTTAGTGTATGGGGCCAGCGCCCTACCCATTGAACCACAGGCACTGTCCAGAAGAATTTAGCTTTTTTTTTTTTTTTGAGACAGAGCCTCAAGCTGTCACCCTGGGTAGAGTGCTGTGGCATTACAGCTCATAACAATCTCCAATTCCTGGGCTCAATAGAGTCTCATGTCTCTTTCTCCCAAGTAGCTTGGATTACAGGCGCCCACCACAACACCTGGCTATTTTTTGGTTGCAGCTGTCATTGTTGTTTAGTGGGCTTGGGCTGGATTTAAACCCGTCACGTATGTGGCTGGTGCCTTAGCCTCTTGAGCCACAGGTGCTGAGCCAAGAATTTAGTCTTAATAATAATACCACCATGAGCATGGGGAAGAATGTGATATGTTTAAGAAGTTTGGTGCAGAGATGACTTGGAATTAAAACTATGGATAGGGTTTGACACAGTGCATCAGGCCTGCAATCCTAGTGCTTTGGGAGGCAGAGACAGGGGGATTGCTTGAGCTTAGGAGTTTGAGACCAGCCTGAGCAACATAATGAGACCTCTATAAAAAGTAGAAAAATTAGCTAGGTGTCCTGATGTACACTTAAAGTCCCTGCTGTTCAAGAGGCTGAGGCAGGAGGATTGCCTGAGCCCAGGAGGTTGCAGTGAGCTGTGATGATGCCATTGCTTTCTAGGCTAAGTGACAGAGCAAGACCTTGTCTTTAAAAAAAAGAAAGAAAGAAAGAGAATACAATGAACCTCCCTCCCCCCCAAAAAAACCCTGTGAATA
This sequence comes from Arctocebus calabarensis, assembly GCA_963573935.1. Lineage (NCBI taxonomy): Eukaryota > Metazoa > Chordata > Mammalia > Primates > Lorisidae > Arctocebus > Arctocebus calabarensis. The sequence continues at coordinate 16,438 of CAUYON010191755.1, forward strand.
GAAGCCTGTGGAGATAGAAATGAAGACAAATAAAGAATAGGTAAGTGCATTTCAAATGAAAAATCATTCAGTATTAAAATACAGGAAAAAAATGAAAAATCAGTTGGACTTGTGATTGACTTGATATAGGGTTGGATCAAAGATAACTCCCAAGTTTTTGAGCCTAACTGACTGGATAAAATTGTGACATTTGGCTCGGTGCCTGTAGCTCAGTGAGTAATGCGCTGGCCATATGCACCACTCAGCCCAGGCCTGCTAAATAACAATGACAACTTCAACAAAAAAATAGCCGGGTATTGTGGCAGGTGCCTACTTGGAAGGCTGAGGCAAGAAAATTGCTTAAACCCATGAGTTTGTTTGTTGTGAGCTGTGACACCACATCACTCTACCAAGGGTGACATATAGTGAGATTCTGTCTCCAAAAAAAGAAAAATTGTGGCATTAGCAAAGTTAGGGAAATTAGGAAGAAAGAGGCTTTTGAGAGAAACAATTAATATGGTTTATGTTAAATTTCAAATGAGAAGAGGATATGTGGTTATAATATGTACATATAAAAAGTAATTAAGATAATAAAGCCAAAGCATTATAGAGAAACTATGGCTAGAAATATAATTTGTAAGGGAAAAATGATCAACTAAACATCTGATACTCCAGTCTTATTTTTTTTAGAGACAGAGTCTCACTTTGTCACCTTTGGTAGAGCACGCAGTGGTGTCACAGTTCACAGCAACCTTCAGCTCTTGGGCTCAAATGATTCTCTTGTCTCAGCCTCCTGAGTAGTTGGGACTACAGGCGCCCGCCATGACGCCTGGCTATTTTTTGTTGCAGTTTGGCCGGATAGAACCTGGCACCCTCAGTATATGGGACTGATGCCCTACTCACTAAGCCACAGGTGCCACCCTGATACTCTAGTCTTTTAAGTGAGAACACAAAGCATGTGGGAGGTTGGGATAGAGGCATATGGTAGAGATGGAGCACAGGGTAAGGGGGGAGAAGATTCATGTAGTTCCAAATCTTTCGAAATGGTGAGTAAACCATTACACCATCAGGGAGTGTAATTAGAATAAAAATTTGTGCATAGATATTTTTTAAACTTTAAAGACATTAGATTCCATTTAAGCATGTCAGAATAGACCTGAATTTTACAAAAATTTCATAATGCCATCTTTGAAGTATGTATTAGTGCAAGCCAGAAACCTCTGTTATAGTAGCACACATTCTGCTACCAAGTGGGGGAGAAAATAAACCCCTGTGAGACTAGGATGAATCTCATAGTTCCGTCAAGACCCAAGTTGGAAACTATGATTCAATCCCCAAGAAATTGGAAAGACAAAAATGGGGTTAGTGCGAGCTTTGTAGAAAGAATATAGGGGTTTCTTTTACCATGCAATTGTCAAATAGTATGAATTCCTAGAAACTCATCAACTCTTACCATTGAATTTGCTAACAATTTTGAGTTTGTAAGGATTTTATATATTTAAGCATGGTTATTTTAATTTAAATAATGTATGTTTACCAAAACTTTTCTTTAAGAAAGACATGATGATCAAGAAGAGTTGTTGCAAAAAGAAAGCAAAGCTTCTGGCTCAGCGCCTGTGACCCAAGTAGCTAAGGCACCAGCCACGTACACCTTGAGCTGGCGGGTTCAAATCCAGCCTGGGCCCACCAAACAATAATGGCTGCAACCAAAAAGTGGCTGGGTGTTGTGGTGGGTGCCTGTAGTCCCAGCTACTTAGGAGGGAGAGACAGGAGACTCGCTTGAGCCCAGGAATTGGAGGTTGCTGTTGTTGCGTGAACGGAGACGCGAGGGACAGTAGCTTTGCCCCAGGTGTAGAGACTCGTACCTATAATTATTACTGGTGGTCACGTACACACTTAATCTATAATCTATAGCTTTTTCCCATTACCCAACTTCTTTTTTTTTTATTTATTTTTTATTTTTTTTATTGAATCATAGTTGTGTACATAAATTATTAAATATTAACAATTATTAATT
>CAUYON010191757.1:0-10549 GCA_963573935.1 Arctocebus calabarensis
CCCCCCCCCCCCCCCCCCCCCCCCCCCCCCCCCCCCCCCCCCCCCCCCCCCCCCCCCCCCCCCCCCCCCCCCCCCCCCCCCCCCCCCCCCCCCCCCCCCCCCCCCCCCCCCCCCCCGAGCCAGCAACAGATGCCTAGAGGAAAGGCCTTTCTCACAGCTATGGCGTCCCCGAAAGCTGACTTAAGCTAACTTGAAAAGAGGTTCTTGCACCAGGAAGAAGCTCAAGTAGGAGAACTTGGAGGGTTTCAAGCTGCTGCTTCTGTACCATCTTATTATATCCCCTGGCAAGCCAAAGCTTATTAATTACAGTGTGACTGGAGTAGCTCCCCAAAACATGTGACCACCACAGCGCCCTTCTCTATCACTCAGTCCCCTGAGTCCTCTCACAAGATCCTAAAGTTCTACTAAATAAATTTGAAAAAGCACTAGTTTCTCGAACCACAAACAATCCCTTTAAAGACAAGCACCACAAGCAAAAACACTCAGGTTTCCTTCCTGGTCTCATTGTAAAATATTTTAATTAAAATCTTTTCCATTCCTGAGATTCTATGAAATTTTCTTTTCCTTCTGAATTTCTTAGGTATTTCTGATACGAATAGTACGCAGACGCTAAAGCTGTGACTCCTCTTTAATGCCAGGTTGTGGTTTCCGGGAGGCCCATGATATAGGCCCAGCTTCAAGGGTGCATGGATGGTTGGCTCATGTGGCTGCGTCCCAGCACCCGTGTACATGCAGACACGGTTACAAGCTTTAGACCTGGAGAGGAAAATTAAATTCACACCATTCCACAGCCCTTGATGACACCTCTAATCCTTGGAAGATGCAGATGACTGCTTTTGCTCAAAGCAGAGATTAGATGAGTTCAGGAACCCATGTCACTCCTGGAAACACCAAAAAAGTACGGGTCCTACTGAAAGCAGTCAAGCGGCAACACTTCTGTACAGGAAAGGTGGGTGACTTTATTCACATAGAACCATCAGGTGCTACCTGGGGTTGTAGGAGGTTGGGGGGAATATAAAGCCTTCCTGTTGGATTTGTTCAAAAACACCCCTGAGCTTTTGATCCACCTTTTGAAAGAGGGTTGCTAAATCCTCTCTTCAGAACCATTTCTAATAGCAGAAGAAACAGATTTTTAAATTAACTGCAGTTTGTATCCCAGCCCAACGAAGAGGCCAAGTTCAGCTCTTTATTAGCTGCTTTCTCCTCCATTAATGCTATTCCCTTTAATGGTTTGGCTATTACAATTAGCCAATCTGTGTTGTCCCTGCCCGGGGCTAACAAGTAATGAACTGAGAGAGTTGCTATTTAGTTGTATCAAGGGCGCCATTAAAGAGCCTTCTCAATTTCTCCCTCCTAGATGAGAAATACCTTCCAGGCATGTACTGTTGCCACGTGACTGCTCTTGTACATCGATCTTGGTGGCCCTGGGGTGGGAGCTCCCCAGGCAACTCATGGGATATAAAACCTGGGCAGAGCAAAGGCTGAGAGTCAGGCTTCTGCAGACAGTGGCAGCCTGGAGGGCTGGAACCTGAGCAATGACTGTGAACTCCTCCCTCCCTCACCTGCTTTCTCTTGCCTCATAAACCCTTCACCTCCTCCAGTGGCTTTCTTTTTCTACTGTAGTATCACTCAGCGCTGCTCTTTTGCATTTCTTTCTTTAATAGTCATATCCTGGAAGTCTTGTTTAAAAAAGAGAGAGAGAAAGAAGAGAAAAGAGAGAAAGGAGAGGAGAGCGAAGGAGAGAAGCAATGGCTCAAACTTACAACCTAGTGAGTTGCTGGGGACACTGGAGGCAGCTCAGACTTGTCTGAAGTGATTTCTTTGCTGGGTGATTTATCATCTCAAAAAACATCAAGAGCTTAAATGGACCACACACTCCTAACAAGAAACTTGAGATTTTTAAAGACCCCACATCAGAGTCCAGGGAGAAGATTTACATTCTAATTCAAATGAGGGTAATCCAGAGAAAATAATGCCTATGCTTTGCTACAGTCCCATTTCTGGCCCAGCCTCTAGGATGCCCCCAGGAAACTAAACGTAGGACACCCACAAGGCCCTAACTGATACCGGTACCCTCACCCCAAAGAAGGTGGGGTTACAACTATAGTAACACTGAGCTTGGGATACCATGTAATTCCTGGGTTACTTCAGACTGGGAAATAAATACCAATAGAAAAGCCCTGCAAATGATACCTAGGGTAACAAGCACAAACCAGAACTAAAAAGATTTATATCTTTGGAAAATGTTTACGATCACAGCAATCTTCAATAAAACCAAATGGCACTGTACTTAAAAGGCAATGTAAAAAAAATGAGTCAACATCTCAGTGTTGCCATCTGAAAAACTGGGATAACAATACCCCACCTTTACTGTCTCATAATGTTATTTCAAAGATAAATGAGATGGAATATAAAATATTTTGAGCTTCTTGAAATAAAGATTCTCTATGAATACAAGGCATTATTATGATGAGGAATTTGAGAAGTCTCAAATTTTATGTATGTTTTAAGCATTAAACCTGTCTCTATGTGGTAAAATGGGAAAGTAACATAACTAAAACCAAGAGTGAAGGTTGACATGAGGGAGAAATGGGGGCTGAATTTTTCTCTCCACCCCCATGCTTTATCACTCTACGTTAAAAAAATAACATATAAACAACCTTACACACTGATCAGGAGGGAGGATTGCACACCTGTTTCCTCTTTTAGAAAAATATTTCCAGAATAACCACGTTGGCAAGTAATTTCTACCCATACTTGTCAAAGATCATGAAAATTCTCTGATTCTTAGACGTAAGACTCCTCATAAAGACCCCCCCAAAAGGTACCATTCCTTTCCTCATGGCCATGGTTAGAAAGTCCGCGGAGTTTTGTTTTTAATAGTTAATTACTAAAATGAGTTTTGCTAACAAGGTGAACAGTACTATGAAGATGCCACCAGCATTAACACCATTCTAAAAAGTAAATGGTGGGAATGGGAACGGAATATGTAAGTGCGTGTGTATGATCGCAGTGATTAACAAGGGTTGTAAGATGCTTGGATTAGTAAGGAAACTCTTGAAGCCCTGTTGTTAAGACTAATCAATAGTTTATTTTATATAAGGTCCTGTGCCTTCATTAGAACTACTTGTGTTTGCTACACTGCTTTTCAAAAGGAAAGATAGAGGCTGGGTGCCTGTGGCTCAACAGGCTAAGGCGTCAGCCACATACACCTGAGCTGGCGGGTTCGAATTCAGCCCGGGCCCGCCAAACAACAATGACAGCTGCAAACAAAAAATGGCTGGGCGTTGTTGTGGGCGCCTGTAGTCCCAGCTACTTGGGAGGCAGAGGCAAGAGACTCGCTCGAGCCCAGGAATTGGAGGTTGCTGTGAGCTGTGATGCCACGGCACTCTCTTCAGGGTGAGAGTTTGAGGCTCAGTCTCAAAAAAAAAAAAAAAAGAAAAGATAGAAATTAGAAGGAAAAAAAAGTGCTCAATAGTACATAAAAAAATATGCTTGAATGTCCACATACTACAGGGATTCAGGATTAGCTCACAAGGTAGGAAACACACATTTTAGATCAGGTTTGGTGAGTCTTAGCTGTCTATCAGAATGAATCACCTGGAAAAACTTGTTAAAAATCCTTGAACTCCAAATCAGAGTCTATGGGATGGGAGCCAGGCATTGATAGTGTGAACACCTACCCCTTCCCACCCCAGGTGATTTTACTGTGCAGTGTTAAGATTACAAATCACTGCCTTAAATCGAGACATGAATAGGTAGAATAAATCAAGACACACGTTAAATGATTCTCTTTCACAACAGGTTTGAGAAACCTTACGAATCAATTTGCTAATTGCCCGTCCCTCCTAAGTAAATTACCAGTGTCCTGCCTTTAACCACAAAACAGATTATCAGTGTAATACAGGAAGTTCCTGAGTGATGACTACCTGACCTACATAGGAACCACTGCTCCAGACAGGTGTGTGTGCAGTGGGTCCTCTGCTTTGCCTCTGGAGTCCTCCCTACGTGCACAGCAAGGAAGGCTTTGTGGCTTCACTTTCTGGAGCTCCACAGGGAGCCTGTGTCCTCAGCACAGGCAAAAGCAGAGTGAGGTTAATAAAGGAGAAGCAAGAGGAAATGAAACCCCACTCCACCTACCTCTCTCGCAGTTGGAAGGCTCTGTCTGTCTTCATGAGCTCAGGCCCCAGACCCCCTTACCCCTGCTCAGGCCTGGATCCACATCAGACAGCTTAAAGATGGGGGAGCTGCTATTCCCTGGGTGAGGAGACTGGTCTCCCCCTATCCCTAGATGGCTGTCAGGGCAACACATTTTTTTCTTTTTTTCTTCAAAGTAACCTTTTCTTCATAGTAAAGACCTATGGCTAGTCTTTATTTTTGCACATTGAACTATCAATTCCTTATAATCTGGAGAAATGCCTTGAACTCCAAGCAACTGACTTAATAAATTCTTAGAACCCTAAACTACTAGAAACCTTGAGCCTGCTAAGGCTCTTTGCCAAGATTGAAGGCCTTGAAATCCTCCTATTACCCCCAGGAGTCATGTCACCAGAACCAGCTCAAAGCCTATTTGACAAATGTAGAAATTGAGATTGAAGGGTTAACAAGATCCTTGAATGAACCACGTAACTGCTCTGGATGGAGGAGGTAGCAACTGTTCTTCCTCTGGAGCCCACCTTCTGCCTATACCACTTCTTAAACATTGGCCATCATGACAAGGTCTATGTACAAAGACTCTGAAGGGTAGGAGTCATTTACTCAAGAGCCTGGCTGATTTATTTATTCATTCCTCAATAAAAGCATTTTCAACAACAACAAAAGACACTGAAAGCTTAATTTCTTCCTGTAAAACAAAACTTTGTGCAGTTTCCGAGCATCTTGATATTATTAGTATTTTATCGCTTCTTCCTTTAGGCAAAATGCAATTCTAAAGCAGTGACAGAACTATGGCATGAATATGGCTTCAACATCTGAAATTCACTGGAGTGTTCAAACAATGAGAGCAGGAAGTATTTGTCTCTGGATCCATCTTCAGCAAGCAACCTGTAAACCAAGCTGGGAAGGCATCTACAGCATCACCAGTCAAGCCTTACCAGGGGCTTCAACAACAGTTCTAACGTGTAGCTGCCAAAACCTGAAGTCTATAAAGGGGAAGAGCTGGAAAGTTTAACAAAAGAGTTGAAGGAAGGATTCTGAAAATCATTTGGAGCTGGAGGGGTGGAAACAGGAGCTAGACAAGCGCTAGTATTTTCATGCCACGGAATTCCCCGAAGGTTGTATTACTGTAAGGTCCTTGCCACAAGGAAATCAAATCCATGCTAATGATCCCCAAGATTTCTGCTTACAGAAAATGTGGAAGGACCAAACAGACACAAATGACGACACACTATTGTGGTTCTTTGCTCCCATGAGAATCAGTGGTTTCTGAGTGGGTGAAAATGCACTTAAAAATCATTCTGATTAACACAGGAGAAGCTACCCTCTCAATTAACTCACTCTTAGTAAAGCCTATTTCTCCAAACGTCAATTTTCATAAAGCCATCCATGTAAAACAGCCTGTTAATACAACCAGGCAAAATGTGCCTCTAACATTTGAAGTCTAGCAACTTTCCTTAGAAAGTCCTAATATTACTTCTGATGGATCCCACAAGGCACTGCCTGCACTAGCGTCGTCTAGCAGAATTATAAGGCCAGCCACACGTGTAATTTAACATTTCCTAGTAGCCACAGTCAAAAAGAAAGAGGTAAAATTGTTTGAAACATCTTAAGCACCTTAACCCAACATAACCAAAATATTCTTTCATTCTACAACCGACATATAAAATTACTGAGAGATTTTACCTTTTCTCATACTAAGTCTTTGAAATCCAGTATCTGGTTTCCATTCTAGTGCATTTCAAATCAGGACCCTACTTTTTCACCAGCAACACTCGATTTGAAATTGAGTTCATAAAATTCACTGTTGAGAAGGTAAATTCACGTACCCAAGCTACTCCAAATATACCTAAAAAGGGTTTTAATAACTGAATCGAGTATCTTTTAAAAAATAAAATTAATTTACATTAAATAAATTAAGAATTCCATTTCTCTGCTGCACTTGCCATATGGTCTCAGCGACGACCATATATGCTGCGGGTTAGATGCTGGGCATCTCACAGGACGCTGGCGGGCCACAAGCTCTCCCTGTCCTTTCAGGAACAGCATAAACTCCGGGTAGATGATGACTGTGAATGCCCCCTGATCTTCTTCCTTCATTTCTCTAGTAGCAATGGTCAGAGAGCCCACAAAACTAGAGGTCATTTACAGAGGACAGAGGACACTTCCCTGCCCGCTGTACTCGAAAACCATAAGCCTTTGCAGGAAGAACACAGAGTGTAGGCTCCATCAAATAAAATCTTTTCCTTCTTCTCTCTTTTTTCTCACTACCTCACAAATTTCTCTGGGAGCTGAAAAACAAGTTGGTTCAGGAAGCCACTTTGCAGTTTCAGCTCTCCGCCCCAACAGAAATTATCACTGCGCATCGCAACCTCTCTCTGGCATTGGCCACAGCAGTTCTCAGGAGGTATCTAGAAAACATAACTCTGCTGCAACTCCTAAAGCTCTGGGTTCTCTGTCGAATACGACTTATTTCTATCAATACCATCTAGAACAGTGATTTTCAACTGGTGTGCCACCAACATGTTTGAAGATCATTAATTAAATTATTCTCAAAAGAAGTTCAAAGCACAGTGCATGTAATTTTTTTTTGTTCGATATAATTTAAGTGTGCCATAGAAGTCGGACTATAGGTTCAAGAGTGCTGTGAGATAAAAAAGGTCGAAAAACACTGCTCTAGAATGTGAACTGCAAAAAAGAGTTTGAAACTTCACCATACAGGATAATCCCCATTCCTCAGAAGAAAGATGTGCATCGAATTAGGGGAAAACAATTAAAACAAAAGCTCTATACAAAGTTAAAACACATGACCCTAAGTCCCCTTGGAGCAAGTCTGATGTGTCTGGCATCTGGCAGCCTGACTTGTGGGGCCATAGGAGAAGGAGCGGTGAAAAGTGACAAAGGCTTCTTAGGCTGTGACACTCCACATAAGGGAACCCTTCTTAAAAGGAAGAATGCTAAATAAGGACCCTTGTTAAGATACATACCCCAACACTATATTATTAACCTCTTCCAAGACTCATCACCCAGCTTTCACAACTTGCATTTATTCTATTACCAGTTCTAGCCATCTTTATCTGCTTTCCTTGTCCTGCTTACAAGCCTGAACAAACACCCTCCTTCCTTCACACTGATTGTTCCTCCAGAAAACTACAAAAAAGAGGGTGGGGTAGACTCGAGTCTCACTGTCCTTGACTACGAAATGGACACAACTGTGCTGACTGATGAGATGTTGAGTAAAAAATTCAGATGAGTTAAAATATATGAAGAAGGCCAAGCAAACCATGGTGTATTATTATTTTTTTTATTTTCTTTTTTTGAGACAGAGTCTCACTCTGTTGCCCAGCCTAGAGTGCCATGGTGTCAGCCTAGCTCACAGCAAACTCAAACTCCTGTGTTCAAGAGATCCTCCTACCTCACTTCTTGAGTATCTGGGACTACAAGCACTGCCACAATGCCCTGCTAATTTTTCTATTTTCAATAGACATGGGGTCTCCCTCTTGCTCAGCCCGTGACATATTATTCCTATGCAATGGCCTCCATTTCTCTGAGACCCAGGTTCACAGATCAATGCTGTTTCCCTTTCCACTTCTTTCCTCGTAAGACATAAATACATGTTGTCTCACGGCATGGCAACATTTTATATTCATGAGACCACAGCGAGTTAGAAGAATGGGTTGTCTCATTTTCCTTGGTTCATTCTAGAAAAATAAATCAATCTAATTTCAAAGGCTGACCTTGAATGTGTCACATTTTGATCACAGGGCAAATACTGATGTAATGAAAATCTCGATATGACCCTGAATATCTTATGACCTAACCAAAAGTCCCAAATTTGTTTCAAACCACTGTTTGATAAATACTTTTTAGTTCAATGAAAGTGTTTAGAAAACCTCTCGGAGTTGATTGGCAGCAGAGTTTTAACTCTATCATCCTGTCTTTCTGCTGGTCCTCCCATCCCTGGACTTAGCTGTGGTGCCCCATTCAGGACTTCCTGTCCTGCCTCTCTGTGGGGCCCAGGCCAAGTCTCCCAGCCCACACTGGCCTCACCTCCTCAACAGATTCTGCCCTTCAGTGTGGGTCTAGGTCTTGCCCTTCACAATTGCCTGTGTCTGGGTCAATGGTTCACAAGAGTTTGGACTTGGGTTTTACTGTCTCCACATCCACAGGTGGCCTATGGCACCTTCATCTGCCTCTCCAAACCAGGCAGGAGCCCGAAGTCCTCCCAAATTCTGCATGGGCAGTGACCTTGTCTGTCTGGTTTATTGCTATATCCCTAGAACCTAGAACAGGGCTCACAATGGGCACCTGGCCAGTATTTACCAAATGAATGAATGAGCCTTATTAAACAATTCCACTCAGAGTATTTCTAATGCCAACACAAATTCATCTTTTGTTCCATGGATTTTGTTTTGTTTTTGAGACAGTCTCGCTTTGTCACCTCGACTACAGTGCCATGGCATCATCATAACTCATTGCAACCTAAAAATTCCTGGCTCAAGCCATCCTCCTGCCTTAGCCTCCTGAGTTGCTAGGACTACAGGGGTTACCATGTCTGGCTAACTTGTTTTATTTTTAGTAGAGACAGGGTCTCTCTCTTGCTCAGGCTGGTCTTTAACTCTTGAGCTCATGGGATCCTCCCTCCTCGGCCTCCCAGAGTGCTTGTGTGTCCTGTGTTTTCATCTGGGGCCATAACTGACATTGACAAAGTTTTAAGTCTAACTGTCTACATAAAAACCTTACTTTCAGTAGTTAGCACTGCTCAGTCTGCTTGGCAGGAGAGGCGCTGGCTATCCTATTATCCAGTTCTATGTTTTTAAGCTTTATTCCCGTATATTCCAAGTTCCTAGAACACCTTGTCTCCTATGATGCCATCTCATCAAGTCTGTTGCCTCTCAAGATAGACTTTCTAATGTGTTTATACTTATTCCAATAATACCACCATTCCTCAAAAATACTTTAAAAACACTTCTTTTAGAACTTTCAGAATCAGTTACAGAAAACAGTTTATTGCCATTACTTGTTCTTGGCCCTAAACACTTGTAAGTATATAGGTAACGTGTCAGACTTGATGCCAAACATCAGCTATTTCCAAAATTTAAACCTCACCTTAAGGCTCAAAGTTGTTCATTACTCTAATTATCTATGTAATGTTTCTCTCCAGCTAGACTGAAGAAGTGGGACACAGGCTACACTGTGCTGGTAACTGCATTACCCCAAGCACAGTGTCTGACATACTGCAGATACACAGCTAATAACTGCTTGGCAGAAGAATCAACAAAGAAAAAGCTTTTTCTTTGGTTCAACAAATATGTGCCTGGCACTGCTAGATGCTGAGAATATGAAAATGAGTAAGGAAAGAAAAAAAGTCTATTGTCTTTAAGGAGCTTATAGTCTGGGGGGGGGGGCAGAGAACTTAGGGGAAAGGAAAGGAAACTATCATTTATTGTCAGCTTGTATGTGACAGGCACATATATTGTTCCATTTAAACATCCCAGCAAACAAATAAGCGTGACATTTTAATTCCCATTTTAAAGACTAAAAACTTGGGATTCAGCAATGTTACATAACTTGCATAATGTTAATAAGTGACAGACTTGGAACCAGAGCCTACTGACAGCAAAGTCTGGGTCTTTGATCACACCAAGCAATGGTTATACAATTCAATTACATGGTTTGCATGGGGGTGAAGACTTTTGAAACTCTAACGGAGACAACACTTACACAGATACTTGACTGCTTCCCAGCCTTATCTCACACTACTCAAGGAATCACTGCAGGTGACACATAAACTCTAATAGAATCACTGGAAAAGTCTAAGAAGTACTCGCCAAAGATCAACTCCTACAGCCCCAACTTGCACTACATCAAGAAGCCAAAGCCTTGCTCAGTTGAGGGTCCATGACCCCCATGCTGTGTTGCTGGTCGGGTGAAGGCAGAGGTGGTCATTGGAATGTTGGTAGGCTTCCAATACCTACCAAGGGGAGGGAGATTAAGCAGCAGATAAAACCTAGTGCATATGAACTGAAAGTAAAAACGGAGGCTTAGAAGCAATCTAACATAGGCCCAGTAAAGGGGCCACCTTGCCACCTTTGGGACATATGCCATAAATCACGAAGACTGGCATTATAAGGAGACAAAAGTTTGTATTGTTATCACAAAAGACCAATAGGGACTGCGATTTCCTTTTCCTTAAATTTCTTTTTTTTTTTTTTTTTGTAGATACAGAGTCTCACTTTATCGCCCTGGGTATAGTGCCGTGGCGTCACACTGCTCACAGTAACCTCCAGCTCTTGGGCTTAAGCGATTCTCTTGCCTCAGCCTCCCTAGTAACTGGGACTACAGGCGCCCGCCACAGCACCCGGCTATTTTTTTGTTTTGCAGTTCGGCGGAG